>PVKE010011847.1:0-39405 GCA_004027555.1 Craseonycteris thonglongyai | reverse complement strand
ACCATGAACCACAGGATTGAAGGAGATGTGGACGATCTTCTAATTCAAATACTTATCCAGTGCTTGGAAGTAGCCCTCCCGGCCCCCCCCCCCCCCCAATTATAACCATGACACTGATTATCCAGATTTAAGCACCTCCATGGACAGGATATTTACCATCTTCCCAGGCAGCTCATTCTAAGATGATTCTGCCTTATATTGCCCTATAACTTCTATTCACTCTGGTTAGTTCTATGTCTGGGGCTATATGGATCTAGCCACCTTAGCCCTCTTCCACATGACAGGCCTCTCAATGGCTGAAGTCCAATGTGGAATTTCTCCAAAGCTACAACTTTGTCACTTAGACCTCAGGCAATAGCATTTCATGATATATTTGATCAACAATTCTCTGAATTCTCTTTTATTTCTTATATCATGGCCCTTTTACAACATTTACTCAGAATTGAATGCAGTAGCCAGGCATCATTCAACTAAAGCTCACTATAGTGCTTCATATTATTAATCATGAAAGTCTTAATCATAATAGCTAATAGCTGAGCTAAATTTAAAACTTGCCATATGCCAGGCATTGTGATAAGCACTTTATTTATGATACTTACTCCTTCCAACAACTCTTTCAGAGCTTCTAATATTCCCTTTCACAGGTGAGAAAACAGAGGTTCTGGGAGGTTGTCACTCACCTTAGATTCCTACCACTAGTAAGTGGTAGTAATAGGATTCAACCAAGTGTCCCTGACCCCAGAGCTTGTGTGCGGTCCACTTTATTCTACTTCTCTTAATGGAGCTAAAAACTGTTAGGTTTTTTTTCTTTTTTCTTTTTCTGCCATTTCTCCTGAAATGTTCTCACCAAGATTTCACCAGCTTTTAACAACCTATCTGATGTCCGGCAGCAATAGAGCTCTCATTACTGGTACATTTCACTTGCACAAAACTGAAACTCTTTTTTTTTTTTTTTTTTTACAACATACTGCTGGATCCTAAGACCAATACTAAGACTATATCCAAAACAGGAGAAGGGTATGGGGAAGTAGGACTTGTCAGGCCTATGGCCTACACTTTTATTAATTCCTTTTTACTCAAAGCATCAGGTTGCTCTTAAGCTTTTGATTTCTAGGGAGTTTTGGTGCTGTTTTTCACAAAGCAGATGGACTGAGGTAGCCAAAGAAGAGTTGAGGGCAATTATTGTTTCAACCAAAGTGACAGAACAGCAAGAGGTTCAGCTCATCCCCCGCCCCCTAAGCTCCCCTCCTTCAGTCACGTAACATTGAGGAGTCGTCTGAATTAGGGTGTGCACTGAATTTTCAATTTGGTGCACATCGGTCCTCTCCATTGTCCCAAGTTCTTTTAACTGCTTGATGTCCAGGCCTTATGAAAATGATTCAAGCACTCCACAAAACATAAGCCACTTATGGTCAACTCCACGTGAGTACAAAGAATTCTCCCAAAGCCTCATGACAACAAGATGGTAAAATTTATCTGATCTTTGTTCAAAGGAAAGATCAAACTGCTTCAACAAGTTTATTGCCATAGATACAAGTTCCCTAAGAGTCCTGGAATTCTGGAAAGTCAATGAGCTCACGTCATCTCGGTAGTGTTCTCTTCAGCCTTTAGTAACAGAACCATGTATTCTGTTGGGATTACACCAAGAACACATGGCTGAAGTAGGTACATAACACTAACTGTAAAATTAAGTATCCGTTTTTTCCTAAGGCTCCCCTTCAGTTTTGCTCACTATTCCATCTCAGTTCCTAGCTTTGTGCTCAGTACATAGTAGTAGATAGTCAGTAAATGTTCTTTGAATATTTGCCTTCCCCGAATGAACATAGAGGTGTGTTAACAATGCCTAGTACTGTAAGAGGTTGTGAAACATAATGAATATATTAGTAAAATTCTCTACTTTGAATTCTGAAATGTAGTTTTTTTATTTGGTCCAAATCTTTTTTTTTTTTTTTTAAGATTTATTTTTATTGTTTTGACAGAGACAAAGAGAGACAAAGAGAGACAGAGAGAAGGGGGAGGGCCCAGAGCAGTCTCCATAGTTGTGCATCACCAGTTTTTGACATAGTTTCATTTCACACAGGTGGGCAGGAGGCTGCAGGGTGAGAACCAGGCTGGGGGCCTCCTGCATGGGAGGTACACCTCTGCAAGCTGGGGGCTGAACTGGGGGCCTCCCACATGGGAGGCTCACCCTGGCAAGAACTGAACTGAGAGCCACATTCCAATTCAGCACGGGCCGGGGCCGGTATTCAATCCTCAGACCCCAGGGCTGCAAATAAGTGTTCAACCCGCTGAGTCATCCCGGCTTCCCTCCAAATCTTAATAAAAGATAAAACGGGCTCCTTTTATTTTGCATCAGCATCTCTTTCTACTACCACCAACTCAAAACCAATTCCTTTGATGCAGATATTGTCTGATACCCTCCCCTTTTACGTTGATCCTATGAGGAATATATATATTTAGCATTTTAAATTTAGAGACTTCACTAGCTAAGAAAATTTGTCCCTGGGACCTCAAATTTAGGAAGAAAATGCTACATTATTACTCATAAAGGAATAGTTTTATTTTTTGTATGCAATTTAGTCCACTAGGTGGCATCTCAACACACAGAAAGCTGGACCTAAGCATTGGCAATGAATCCATTATCCTGTTTTAAACAGGTTTTAAATTGCATTGAACTATATGGCTGTAATATTGTTGAAACGCTCAACATTTGTGAACGGAAGATTCGGTGGGGAAGGAGCTATTTCTGTATTGAGACCAGAGATGTTCTAATAGAATCCCACTGCTCTTTCTGATGGAGTTCTGTTTTGAAATCCTTGCACCTGAGGATAGAAAAGTTGGTACAGAGAGACTCTCATCATAACTCCAATAACTATGAGGTGAGATAAAAAGATATCGAGATAGACAACAGACTAGCTGTTGTTGTTTAGTCCAGATTTATAAACACAGTCAGGGCTTCCTTTAGCATCCAGCATTTCTGGGCTAAGGAAATGTCCCTTTGAATGAGGAAGACAGTGTTGCCAACACCAGCCCTCCTCAGGTGTTGGCACTGACCCACCACAAGTGGTCTTTATCCTATTTGGATAACTAGCCATTTGACCAAGAGAACATTTTAAAGACCTTCCGCCATCATTTTAAAGAGGAAACTCATCTTTAATTTAATAAGCACATGCTTTATGAAGTTGTTTCATTTTCACCTAAATAATTTCAGTTCTTCAAAATTTTTCCACAGAGATTCTTGAATTTATAAAGTCTTCCCCAACTTCCTATGCCTGTGTGCGGTGTCCCACCCATGTGCTCTTATCCTATGTTTCCGCCATCATCGCCCACATTACACAAGACTGTAACCAGCTGTTGTTACATACTTGTCTCTCCTTCTAGACTGTAAGTGCCGTGAGGACCCAAAGCCTGTCTTTTGCACCACTACACACCCTGGGGGTGCACAACAGTGCCTGGTACTCAAAATAGTATTTGCTGAATAAACAAATCGATCTGTTTCTAGGGGATAAAAGAAGGTGTTGACTTCTAAACTGAAAAGCCTTGAAATGTGTGCAAGGGCCATTTCACAACATTACAATTTGAAGTTACTAACCCTCTCCCTGTGTCCCTCCAGAGTCCATTCTTGATGATGATGATGATGATTCCGGCCTTTTGCTTTAAATCACCACTAGGAGCAAATAGTGTCCAAAGGCTGCTCTCCAGAAATAACTCTTGGCTGTTCAAGCATCATTGAATGCATTAAACTAAATTAGGTTATTGACCACCAGTAGATACCAAGAACCAAACTATATGTGCAACAAGGTGTTTCCATCAAAATATCTCCTCATCTTTCTTTAACTAGATATGGATGGATATCCAGGAAACAGCATACATCATATAACAAAAGGTTTTCATAATTTTTGTCACAAGACAACATTGCAAACAGTACTGGAGCTTTTAGCTGCTTCTGGCCAGGAAATATTATAAATGAGTCTTTGTAGCAGAGGTCATGAGCTTAGGCTCTGGCGTCATACCAACTGGATTGTAATCCCAGCTCCACCGCTTCCTGTCTAGAGACCTTGAGTATTTTACTTAACATCTTGTGGAGCTGTATTTTAAAAATATTTATCTTATAGGGTTGTTACGGGGAGTTAAATGAAATAATGTTGTGTAAACTCTTAGGATAGTGGCTGGCCAATAGCAAGGCATCAATAAACGTTCTTATTCTTACTATTTATTATTATTATTTATCTAGGTGTCTCTTTTTAGAAGCCCTTTTTTTTCAGTGACAGCCAAAATGAAAATTCCACAGGTTCCCTCATACATCTTTAGAATCTATTCATTAGATCCTCACTTTGTGGCTGTAGATAATTATAAATGAGCCCCAGGCGTACCTCAGCTTTACGTATTTAAATCAGGAGCCAAAGAATGATGATCCACCTCCCCTTTCTTTTTTGGACTAGCTTTTCTTTTCTGTTATTTCCAAGATTATGTGTCTAGCCACTGCTCCCCAGCTTCCATTTATCTATTTATTCATCTGTCCACTCAGTAGGAGTTTACCACTGGGTCCTAGGTGTTGTTTATCTATGAGGTCTACCTTAGAAAGCAAACTGAAATCTGGAGGGAGAGATGAAACCTGTGCATGTAACTATAAGAATAGTTAGAAAGTGATGAGGATAAGAAGGGATGGCCATCACATAGTTAAATTGAGAGGAAATGCAGAACCATTGTTGTTTCATACTTTTGTACCCCTAGAGTCAGAGAGATACCATGAAGATACAAAGAAAAATGGAAGCTTCTGTTCTAGTGCTTCAGACATTTGGAAACTTCGAAGGAGACAAAACTAAAGGCATGAGAGATTTCAGGCTCCATCCCAGCGTTAGCACTGTGCCTGGCCCTCAACAGACCTACAGTTGAAGACAGAAATATCTCAAAGGGTATCTGTAAAACAAACTAACAAAAACAAAGAAACAAATGAAAACGACTATGACGATGACAACAACAACAACAACAACATAATTGGCATCTTCCTTTGAAGGAAGAAAATGAAAGCAGCTCTTACTGCCTCATCCTCAGAGCAGAAGAGGACTGGAAAGACAGGCATGGGCTGGTTTTGTTGGTCTCTACACCATGTGACTTCCGTATTGGTTTGCTAGCACTGCCATAACAAAGTACCGTATGCTGGTGGCTTACCCAATAGAAGTGTAGTGTCTCACAGTTCTAGATACTAGAAGTCCAAAATGAAGGTGCTGGCAGGGTTGTTTTTTTATCTGAGGGCTGGGAAGGAAGGATCTGCACCAGAACTCCTTCATCGGTACCAGGACTCCGTCACTGGCTTATGGATGCCATCTTTTCTTTGTGTCTTCATGTCATTTTCCTTCTATGTATGCCATCTCTGGTTTCAAATTTTCCATTTTTATAAGGACATAAGTCCTATGGGATTAGGCCCTATCCCAATGGCTGCCTTTTTAACTTATCTCTATAAAGACTCTATCTTCGTGGACATAGTCAATAGCTTAGTGGTTACCTGAGGGTAAGGGGGCAGGTGGATGGGAGATCTGGGGAGGAGGTGGAGGAGGGAGAGGACATCAAATATATGGTGATGGAGAGAGAGCTGATTCTGGGTGGTGAGCACATGATGCAATGTACGGATAATGTAGTGTAGAATTGTATACTGGAAAACAATGTAATTGTTATCAACCAACGTCACTCCAATACATTTAACTAACTAACTAACTAAATAAATAAATAAAAAGAAAAAAGATTCTATCTTCAAATAAGGTCACCTTCTGAGGTGCTGGGGGTTAGGAATTCAACATATCTTTTTCCAGGGAATAAGATTAAACCAGAACAGCTTGTAGGAACTGAAGATGTGTTCACCAATCAGTTTTACCAAAGTCATTGCCTTAAATGATGCCCAATGACTAATATCAGTTAAGTTCAAATCAGCACATATATTAAATTCTTGGCATGATCAAAACACAATGTGAAATGCCAAGGGAACGTACAGAGTTATGGATATACGGGCATAGTTTCTGCCGGCTCAGCCCTAGAATGGGGTCAAGTGGGAAGACGATATGAAATGGGCACAAATAACCACACTACAAGTTCTACAAGAGCAGCGTAAGCAAAGAACTGTGGGTGTATATACCAATAAACAGGGAAAGGATTTATGGCTGGGGACACTGAGGAAGGTCACAAGCAGGTAATGGCATTTCTACCAGGCCATGAACAACTTGTAAGATAGCAGAAGAGGGTGTTGGTAGGAAGAGCAGTTCAGGAGAAGGAAGGGCTGAACCAGAGATATAGAGTAGGGGGAATTGGGGCATGGCTGAGTTAGAGAAGTACTTTTTCAAACTTTATACATCCACAGAATCCTTGAAGTGAGAGTCTATGCAGACCCATGACATGTTTAAAGCAGGGCTGCTCTGGTTTAACCTCTAGGCTGCTCTAAAGATCCACAGACAATAGGGAGTCAGACTGGAAAAGTGGGGTGTGGCCAGCTTTGGACACCTCAGTGTAGCTGTGGCCTCAGGGACAAACAAGGCCATGTGCAAAGAGGTAGGTGGGGAGGTCTGAGCAGAGAAGTGACTAGACTGACTCCACTGGTGATGATACATGGGATGGGTCAGAAAGGGAGAAATAGCTTTGTCTTGAAGCAATATAGGCCTACAGAAATTTAATAAGAAAATTATATGTTATTATGCATTCAACAGCTATAAAAAGTGGCCAAATCCCCTGCCTTGGTCCTTTTGAGGACTTTTGAGGCCACAACTGTTAAGGAACCACTCTAAGTTGCAGCAGAGAGAAGAGGACAGATTTTTGGGTTTCATGCAAAAACCATTCTCAGTTTATCCAGGCTGGTAGCAATGTGGTTGAAAGCATGGGATTTAGACTTGCTCATGCCTATGTTTGAATTTCAACTTCTGCCCGAGTATCACAGATCTGAATGTTCATTTTCTCATCTTCAACATAGAGACAGTTATAGCAACCACATATGATTACTGTGGGATTAAGTGAGGTCATATGTTTCATATAAATGTTGAGCATAATGCTTGTCATAATGCTTGAGTCAGGCCTCCTGGTTTCAAATTCAAGCCCAGTTACTTCTGAAAATAAAATCTTAGATCAGTTTTTATCATTTTTTTTTGAAGGTTTCTTTCTTTTTTTTAATTTTTGTGTGTTTTATTTTTATTTATTTATTTATTTATTTATTTATTTATTATTTTTGTTTGTTTTTGACAGAGAGAGAGAGAGAGAGAGATACAGAGACAGAGAGAGAACTGAACTAGGGGCACTCCCCAGTTCAGCATATGGGTCCGCACAGGCCCGGGCCAGGATTCGATCCTTGGTCCCCGGTGTTGCAAAGCGAGCGCTTAACCCACTGAGCCATCCGGCTTCCCCAGTTTTTATCATTTTTTAAAGATTTATTTTATTGTTTTGAGAGAAGGTGAGAGAGAAAGACAGAGAGACAGAGAGACAAAGAGACAGAGAGAGAGAGAGAGAGAGAGAGAGAAGGGGGAGGGCCCAGAGCAGTCTCCATAGTTGTACATCATGGGTTGTGACATGGTTTCGTTCCACACAGGTGGATGTGGGGCTGCGCAGGGAGGGAACTGAACTGGGGGCCTCCTGTGGGGGAATGAGAATCTTTGCTGCCATTCTGGCAGTTAATGGTTGTACTGCAATTCAGCATACGGGTTTGCTCAGGCCGGGGCCGGTAGTCAAACCCCAGACCTTACAATAACTAGGCAAGCGCTCAACTGCTGAGCTATCCTGGCATCCCTAAGCTCAGTTTTAAATCTATAAAATGGAAAAAACATAAAATAGCTTATGTTATGAAGAGTTTATCAGCTAATTCAGGTACAGTGATTTTATAGAAAAAATTGTGGGGGTGTTCAGAGAAATCTTTCCAAGCTTTCATTCCCACCTTCTTTCAGGGGAGACCATTCTGGCTTCTCCCTGCCACAGGTTGATCTATACGGCTTGTTTAGTGTGTTCAGTCTACAAAAGGCTTCCTAGGCAACAAAAGGAAGAAATTACTTTGTCCACACTATCAAGAAGCCTGCTTTGTGGGTACTATCAAGACAGATTGTGCAGCAAATTGGTGAAGGCCACACAGCATGTCAGACTGTATGTCCAGTAATTGAAAAGTATTACTTGCACACTTTCAGTATCTGGGCAATCTCCCAGCAGACAATGGCATCAAGGGATAAACTGCACCACAAAGGATGGATTCCAGCTGCATCCAAGACAAATGTCACGCACGTGCCTCAAGGAGTGTGGGAAGGGCATCGTCTACACTAACGCTTTCCAGGGGGGCTGATGCTCCTGTTTCCCATGAGGCAGAGACAAGAAAGGAACTTGGCCAGAAACAACCCTGTGCTCACAGGGCCCATTTTTAAATGTGGCTCAGCATTTTAAGCTTCCTGAGCTGCCCACCTGGAGATGCATCACTGCTTGCTCTCTGGTGTGTACTGAGTGTGCAGCTCTCCTGATGATTGGTAATTCCCACCCCCCAGGGGCAGAATCACCAGCTTTATCCAGTGGCTCCCGTCTGTCTGGTGGCTGCCCCATGTTCCACAATCACCAAAAGGTGGTAAAGTTACTTTCAGAAAATGGAGTGAATACTTCTTTTTGCCTACTGACTTTGTTCATGAGGTGCCTGCCCTTGGTCTGGGCCTGCATGAATGGGCTTTGATTGGACTTGAGACTTGAGATTGAGTTCTTGTGAACACCACTGGGAGCCAGAAGAAGAATGAAGTGACAGAGGGACTGCTGATCTTTGACCTCAGCCCATTGATGGCTGTTGTCATCACTGTTGGTGGCAGCTCTGAGCAAGAATGCATTGTCTCTTCGTCTATTGTGGACTTGCCTTCACAGTCTGTTGTGGCAGGATGTACCCCTTTAATCAGGGCATGTGTTCTTGCACCAAGGGCAAAGGGTGGATGAGGAAGGCAGATCACGTAAGTGTTTCTTTTTCAATACTTCAGAGAGTCAGGGCTTGAGGGAGAAACATTAGGCACAAAGTGTAATGTTAATGAGAATGAAAATTAAAAATCAATATGTATTGAGTAGTTACTATATATTGTATACGTACATACGAGGGTTGTCTGGAAAAAGTCCAGCCATAAATGACTCTTTTTCATATTACATGGCTGGATACTTTCGGCCCTCATATATTGTTTCATTTAATCCACTTACCAACCCTGGGAAGTAAGTGCTCTCTCACTTTTCAGATAAAAAATCTGAGGTTTAGTCATAGATACATAGGCAATAATCCTGGGAGCCTCATGATTCTATGATTTGATCCCAGCCAAAGAAGCCAGAGTCTGAGAATATAATCCCTACTTGGTGTTACTCCATGGATCAGGAAGAAGTTGAAATCCAAACTGGCTTTAGGAGCCCTGTTAACCCCTCTGGAAGAGGAAGCAGAATGCATCTGTGTGAGAAGTTTCTTAGGTTCCTTTCTGACTTCCAAATAGTCATTATTGTTCAAAGCTCTGGTTAGGGCTCACTTCTCTATGACTACTCCTTGGAAAGATTTTTCTGAACTCACATAATTTTTTCTGTTATAATCATTGTACTCAAATTAGCTTAGAAACTCCTCATAACATAAGTTATTTCATGTGGTGTTTTTTTCTTTCTTTCATTTTATAGATTAAAAACAGCTTAGGGATGCCAGGATAGCTCAGCAGTTGAGTGCTTGCCTCCTAATCATGAGGTCCAGGATTCTATTCCTGGCCCTGGTCGATGCAAACCGTATGCTGAACAGCATCACAACTGGTAACTGCATGGATGGCTGTGAAGGTCCTCACTTCTCATACAGGAGGGCCCCAGTTCAGTTCCCTCCCTAAGTGGCCCCACCTCCACCTGTGTGGAATGAAACCATGTCACAACCAATGATGTACAACTATGGAGACTGCTCTGGGCCCTATTCCCTTCTCTCTCTCTCTCTCTCTCTCGCTCTCTGTCTCTCACCTTCTGTCAAACAGTAAAATAAATCTTTAAAAAATAATAAGAAACTGAGCCTAGAGAATATTCAGCCAAGATCATATTTTTAGGAAGTAACCAGGCTTGGATTTGAAACCAAAAGACCTGACTCAAAATCAGTGTTCTTTATCTCTATGTTGTATTGTTTCTCGTCAATAAAAGGCTAATGCGATGCACTTCTGGCCCTCCCCAAACTTGCAACCTAGTGAACAACAACTTTGTTTCAGTCTCCTTTGTGCAAATGAACTATCAGTGCACTTGGAGTTTGGGACAAACTGCAGAAGGGATTATGGTAGCTACTAATGGTTTTGGGAAAAGCACTTTGTCATGACCTGCTCTCTTATAATAGATGCCTTGTTCCCCTAGTTTGTTATTTTGCTGTTACTGTGTTTTTTAGATTTTTTGATTCACATTGCTATAGAAGATCAATAGAAAAGAAACTACCTCATACTGAAATTGGGGAAAATATGATTTTTTTTATTCGTGTCTAGGGCAGTATTTTGTTTTCTTTAAATCAAATCAAGTCAGATTTCCAGATTTCCAGGTGGAGGATGGGAGGCAATGGGATTAAAGGACTTCTGATTTCCTACATAAAACAAATAGAGACTCTGTGGAATAATACCCTCAGGATATGAACTAGAAAATAAAGGCCTACTCTACAAGAAAATATTGTGGCTGTATGTGCATTTCTGGATCTTATTTCTGGATAGAAATGGGAGGAATGTCTCTCCTAAGGATCTACAAAGGCTGTCCAGAAAATATACAAGCATTGTAATATATTATAGCAAGAACAGTTACATGGCTGGACAGCCCTTGTATAACCATAGGCCCACATGCTACCAGATGTAGACCTGAAAAAACACAAGGTAAAAAAAATGTAGTTTAAATTGTCTTAGAAAATTATACCCTCAGATGTCTGGCAAATACAGTGGCGATACTATTTGGAAGACTAGATCTTTAAGAATTCAAAACAATCACCATGGATAAGTAGTCTGAAGCACTTGAGTCAACAATAAAAAATGGCTGAACATATGAGTGAATAAGCCACCACAATGGAAAGTCAGTTAAAACAATTAACTATAGACTCTGACCTGCAAAGACCACAAGGTGTTGGAGTTATCTGGTATAGAATATAAAACTACATTTAAAAAAAGAGCATCAAAATTTTGAGGAATGCAAAAGATGAAAACTGTAAGAGATACTTCAGAGACATACAACATTAACAATAGATTAACGAGTAAGTGCTTACTGGAGTTCTAGAATTGCTAAGAGAGAGAATTGGGGAGAATCAGTCAATAAGATAACGACTGATAATTTTCTAGAATTTATGAAAGATTTTAATCATCAGATTCACAAATGGACTTTGTAATGAAACTGTAGAATACCAATGATAAAGTAAAAACCTTAAAACTATTCAGACATTTTAATAACACAATAATTGAAATCATACTTCTTGATAGTAACAATAGAAACTGGAAGACAGAGAAACAATATTTTCAAAATGCTAAAAGAGAATCATTGTCATTCTAGAATTCTATCATCTGCAAAGCCATCTTTCAAGAATGGGAGTTATATATAAGCATTTTTAGATAAACAAAAAGCACTGTGTACTACCAACAGAGGCTCTCTCACTAAAAGAAATTCTGAAAAACATTTTTCTGAGAGAATAAAGATAATCTCAGAAGCAAGGTTCATGATGTAAAAAATAATTGTTAGCAAAGAAAATATTTGTAATAATGTTTAATCTGTTGGGCTAAAAAATAAAGATATAATTAAAAACCCTGCATAATAATATTTTAATCAAAAGGTAGATGAATGAGGTTAGTGAGCTAAGCCTCTCAAAATGATTTTATATCTTTGTTTTTTATTATTAAATTTTTTTTGGGTAACATTGGTTAGTAAAATTATATAGGTTTTGGGTGTGCAATTCTATAATACATCATCTGTGTGCTCACCACCCAGAGTCAGTCAGTTCTTCCATCCCCATATATTTGCCCTCTCTTCCTCCTCGACCATCCCCTCCCCTTCTTGCCCTGTGACAACCACTAAACTATTGTCTGTGTCCATGAGTTTTTGTTTCTTTGATTGTTTTGTTCCTTTGTTGTTTTCAGTATTATATCCTGCATATGAGTGACATCATATGGTTCTTGACTTTTTCTGTATGATTTATTTTGCTTAGCACAATAATCTCAAGATCCATCCATGTTGCAAATGTCAGTATTTCACCTTTTCTTATGGTTGAGTAGTGTTCCATTCTGTATATATACCATGTATTTCCTTTATCATCAATCAAAGGGCACTTTGGTTATTTCCATGTCTTGGCCACCATAAATAATGCTGCATTAAACATTCGGGTACATATATCTTTGCAGAAAAAGTTTTCAGATTTTTTCGGGGGTACATACTGAGTAGAAGGATGGCTGGGTCATATGGTAACTCTATTATTAGTTTTTTGAGGAATCTCCATACTGTTTTTCATATTGCCCGTACCAATTTATAGTCCCAGTAGCAGTGTATGAGCGTTTCTTTTCCTCTTCAGCTTCTCCAACACACGTTATTATTTGTCTTGTTGACAGTAGCCATTCTGGTAAGTGTGAAATTCTCAAAATGGTTTTAAAAGGGGTAAAAATATCATTTTTTAAAACAAATTTTATTTTCAAACTTACAAAACAGTTATAAGGACAGTTATAAACCCCCCTCCCCTATGAATTTTTGAGAATAAGTAGCAGGCCAGATACCCCATTACCCCTGAATATTTAAGTGTGTGATATCTACAAACATGAACACATTCCTACATAGCCACAATTAACCATCAGAATTGGTAAATTAACATTAATGCATTGTTGCACCTAGTCCTCAAACCTATTCAAATCACATTAGGCCAATTTTACTAATAATATTCTTTATAGCTAAAGAATTCTGTTCAGAATTGTGTGTTGCCTTTAGTTGTTATGTCTCTTAATCTAATTCAATAATTTTTCCCCTGACTTCTTTGACCTTGACACTTAATAATTACAGGCCAGTTACTGTGTAGAATGTTTCTCATTTGGATTTGTCTGATGTTTCCTCAGGACTAGATTTAAGTTAAGTATCTTTGGCAGAAATAGTAAAGAAATGATACTGTCCTCTCATTGCATCCTGTCTTGTGGCTGTCCTTTTCTAGAGATGCTAAATCTGATCTCTCGATCACAGTGATTCTGCCAAGCTTTTCCCTCACTGTGGAAAAAGCTCCTCTTTTTTTGCCCTTGGTAGTTAGTAAGTACTTGATAGGAGGTATAATAAAATTAGGAAATAGCTACTCCTCACTGAATTTCCAATTTATTCATTTATTTAGTTTTGTCATATGGACTCACATTTTCTTGTTATATTAAATGGGTTATAATCTATTGTTTTCCTATCTATCTATCTATTTATTTATTTATTTATTTATTTATTTATTTATTGTATTGTTTGAGAAGAGGGGAGAGAGAGAGAGAGAGAGAGAGAGAGGGAGAGAGAGAGAGAAAGGGGGAAGGGTCCAGAGCAGTCTCCATAGTTGTATGTCATTAGTTGTGACATGGTTTCATTCTACACAGGCGAATGTGGGTCACGCAGGGTGGAAGTAGAACTGGGGACCTCCCTCATGGGAGGCAAAAACCTTCACCCTGGGCCTTGGTGGTTACCAGTTGCACCACAGTTTAGCATATGGGTTTGTACCGGCTGGGGCTAGGATTTGATCTCTGGACCTTTTGACTGCAAAGCAAGCACTCAACCTGTTGAGCTATCCTGGCATCCCAATTTTTCTTATTTATTTTGATGCTCAAGTTGTCCTCAATTTTATTAATGATTGCTGCTTCAAGCTAGCTACTGTGTTGTTTTGAAATGTCCCCAGCGTTCTTTCAGTACTTACCTACATTGTGGCACAAAGAGATATCCCAAGCTCATCTTGTTCTTTCTTCGCAGTCCCCACAGAATGAACTCCCTCACTCTGCTTTGGCATCGACACCTGGTATAGGGCCACCATCCTTAACCCCTTGAACTTTGACACCTCCACAGGCTGCCTTCTCACATGAATAGTCTCTTCACCCTTCCTAGACTTCAAATTCCTGAACTAGAAGCCTGTCCTCATTCCCCATGTGCTCACCCCCCACCTCATGGACATTTCCATGCCTTCCGTAGGTCTTAGGTCTCCTTCTGGAGGGTACACCCAGCCCACCTACTCAAGCTCCAATAGTCCTCACCGCATTTGCCTTCTATGAGGTTGCCCTCATTCTCATCAGGCTCCAACAACTTTTTCTAGGCAACCCTCCTACCTGGACACCCTCCTCCCCCACGTGGGCTTCAACACCCTGTAACAGATGGGGCTGGTCTGGGTCCCCTTCTGGAGAGACCTTCTTCTTTTTTTTAATTGATTTTTTTTTTATTGAAAGAGAGAGAGAGAGAGAGAGAGAGAGAGAGAGAGAGAGAGGCACAAAGACAGAGACAGAGAGAGAACTGAGCTGGGGGTACTCCCCAGTTTAGCACATGGGTCCGCACGGGTTGGGGCCGGGATTCAATCCCTGGTACCAGGGGCTGCAAAGTGAGTGCTTAACCCACTGAGCCATCCCGGCTTCCCCTGGAGAGACCTTCTTAACCACCTCCAACCTGGTGGACACACCTGTCTTATAAAGCTCACCTGGATTGAGGACCAAATAGCTTTGGAAAAGAAAAGGGAGGGAAAATGAAGAAAAGGAGGGAAAATGAAGGAGGCAGGGAAGTAAGAGGAAGAAAAATGAAAAAGAAATAGAAAAGGAAGAGCTTTAATTTTAAAGCATGTTAAATTAAAAATGCATGTTAAAATTTTGAAGGTAATATCTAAGATGATGGAGGTAGAATTTCTAACATCCAAACTAGCAGAAAGGGGTTGGGTGGGGGTGGGGGAGGAATAAGATATAGGGAAAAAGAAAATAAATCTAAGAGAAAGCAAGAAAGGAACAGAACAAGTAAGAAACAAAAAGAGGGCTGGGACAAATGTTTGGTAGAATTCATCAGTGTACCCATCTAGGCCTGGTGCTTTCTGTTTTGAAAGGTTATTAATAATTGATTCAATTTATTTAATAAATATAGGCCTATTCAGATAGTCTATTTCTTTTTGTATGAGTTTTAGCAGATTGCGTCTTTCAAGAAATGAGTTTATTTCATTGAGTTTATCTAGTTTGGGAGCACAACACTGTTATAAGAATAAAAAAAGATTGGAAACAACACATATCCATCAGCATTAGAAAAGATAGATAAATTGTGGTTTTATCATCTAATGAGATACTATACAGCAATGAAAATATATGATCCAGAGAGCATTTCTAAATCTTTTTTTTATTATCACACGTTTAAAAGGGGTTTTTAGACATTTTTCCTAGTAGCCTCCTATTAAATTTTAATACCATGGATAATCTGTATAATTATATACTGTATGTATTTCTTTGAATTATACATTAAAAGAGCAAAAGTTTTCTGTGTTTCCAAAACCAATTTTTACCCCATTAGGAATGTAAGATTCATTCATCAATACTGATTAATCCTAAAAAGCATATATAATTCTCTTTATATTAGATTCCAATCAGGCAACCCTTAATAATGCATTACTTAGGGATATAAATATATGTGGTAAAATTAGAAGGACAAACAAAATTATGGTAAATATAGAATTTCTCTAGCAATTGCCTCTGCAAGGTAAGTAGGTAGAGGTACAAGTGAGTCATAAAAGAAGTTTTAAGTTATTGGCAATATTCTCTTTCTGACGCTGCTTTGTTAGTACATAGATGTTTTAAAATTATTATTTAAAATGTACATATATGTTATATGCATTCATTTGCATGTATTCCATATATTGGGAATAATTGCAACACAATGTGATAAGTGCAACTGTAGAGCTAGATTAAATAGACAACATAAAATTCAGGGAAGGTTCAGAGAAAGGAGGAGATGAAGGGGGCACAGTTTGGAAGGAGGCACAACTATTTACAAGGTAGAAGCAGAGAAGGGCAATTTTTGTAGACATTTCTGATGTATTATGTAGCTTGAGCTTTGGTGGATCAGTTCAGTACAGTTTGGAATGAGTACAGGGGAAATGTGAGCTATTGATTCTTGATAAATGCAGAAAGATTAAAATGACAAATGAAGAACATCATTTCTGTAAGTTTCTTCATGATAAGTTTTATCTCATGCTTAAAGCACAATAAAGTTGTCTGTATCTTTCTTTTGAATAAAACTACCTGCTCCCCACCCCCACCCCTCAGTGCTTAGAGTTCTAATCCTCAGCTAAACAGGCAGAGAGTTCTGCATTGCCATATGCATGCACTCAGCCTCTTCCCATTTAGCCTTGCAAAATTGTTCTTTCTCAAAGTTCAAGATTTTCAATCCCCTTGGGCAAGGCTTCACTAATGAAAGCCCAAATAACCTTAAAAGCAAATGAGCATTTGGGGGCCACTGTGCACCATTCCATGGCTCTGGATCCATTGCTTTTGTTTCTTAATATTCCAAAAGACTTCTTTGTTTAATTCTGAACTTCCATAAGTGCCTTTTTCTCACTTTGAGTCTTTTCTCTCCCTTTTGCCTCTAGTTTGGCTCACCACAAAATTCCACCAAAAAGAAGCTCAACTTTTTTGAGGTTACACGATTTGATTCCCCGTAAAGACTACTTACATACTCCAAGCCCTCAGCTTAGTCTCTACTTAGAGTTGCTTCACATGTACTATTTTTAAGACAGAAAATACGGTGTATGCTAAGTGCAAGAGCAATGTACTCCTGATAAAAGAAAATGAACCTTTAAGGGGGATATTTCAACGAACTCTTAGTTCACAGGTGAGACTCTTCCCCCTCCAGATCCACTGTCATATACAGAAAGCAAAGGCAGAGGCTCTAGAGAAGGAAGGAGGATACTTTTCTACTAGCCAATCTGATAATGTGTCATCAGTAAAATGTAAGCTTTTGACCCTTGGTTGGTGCATTATAAGCTAAAAAGGAAAAGAGAGAGAAGATAACACATGCTGAGACTGCCTGGTCTCATCAAGGGTTAAATGCATTGCTTTTGGATCATGCTTATTCTTGTTTTCCTCTGTGACGTCTTAACTTTTTCACCTTTGATGGATAACATTTTCATTGAAAGATTTTCCCATTGTTATAAGTTAAATTGTTTCTTAAAAGTAATTGCAGTGCCCTGTGTTTAGCAAATCAATAAGGAGAAAGTGTCCATCATATGGATCTTTGTCTCCTTAAGAACATAAGTAGCATGTGTTACACAAATTAACAAAGTTCAAAACAATGTAATAGTTTTGTCTCTCTTCTCCTCCATGATGAAAATCAAAGCCTCCCTAATGAATTCTCTTTTCAGATCTGGGTATTACATGTGTCTTTGAAAGCAATTGATAGGCCCCTGCTTAACAAAACGATCTCTTCCTCTCTGTATTCAGAAAATCCTCAAAACTAAGTTTACTCTGATGCCAGGAGCCTCCTGGGGTGTAATCACCACACTTGGGGAAGCAGCAAACACTGCTTGGCTGCCCTACTTGGATATAGTATCCATCGCCCATCAGCACCAGGCCATTGGTCAAGGATAAGGTTAACATCTGAATCGAATTAGAACGATGGACTTCGGTTGCTCGCATACCCTGTTTGAATCTTGAAAATAAACAGGATCACACAAAGATCAACCTAAGTTGGGTCACCTTGTTTTAATGTTTGGATTAAAGTGGTTCAAGTCCTCACCTCATAGGTCAGTGGGAAACCTGTAACAAGCTATCATCTTCCTGTGCCTCTTAATGTCCCTGGGGGTTCTCAGGAAGCTTACATTTCTCTTGGTCATGTTTACTCTTGCTACCTCCCTCCTTTGAATCCTCATTTTCGCAGGTCTCTCCTCTCCTGTATTGGGCTCTTCTTTCAGGATCACATAGGGGTGAAGAACACAGGCTCCAGGGTCCCTTGTCACCGGATAACTGGACAATCCACGTCTTTCCTCTGCTTCAGTCTCCCCGTCTGTAAAAATGGACTCAGAATACCTCCTCACAGGTTGGTGTCGGCCTTAAGGGAGCAGAAAGCACTCGGAAGAGGACAGACCCTGAAGAGAAGCCGAGTAGAAGTTCATGGTTCCTCTTCCTGCTCCTCACCCACGTAACAGGACACAGCCCCTTTTCCTCTGCTTCTGAAGCCGCCCTTGCGAGAGCAGGCGCTTTGGGTCTCGGCAGTCACAGAGGAGAGTGTTCACAGTCTGATTTTCTAGTGATTACAATTGCCCTGCAAGTCCCCCCCAGAGCAAGCTCCCTGCCGCTTCCGTGGTTCTCTGGTCTCTGGCCTGGAGGTGGGGAGGGTGGAGCTGCTGTGCCCTCCTCACCGCCCCCCCCACCTCCTTTCTGACTCCTCATTCCCTCTCAGGCCCCCCAGACTCCCCTTACCCTCCTATTATTCCGCAGAACAGTTCAGCATCGCCCTTTGCGCAGATGCATCTGTCAAGACACTCAGAAGCGGAGCCTCTAGCCCCTATGAGGACTTGACAGGGGTTTTCCTAAAGAAAGAGCCCTTTCAAGAAAGGAGGCATGCACTCCCCAAGGGGCAGAAGCACCTGCCGACAGTTGTGATTTTTTTTAAAGCCATTTTTCCTCTCCATGATACTACTAATACAAATAATAATGGGTGATGGTGGTCAAAAGGTCCAAACCTTCAGTTAGGAGTTCTGGGGGTGCAATGCACCGCATGGAGACTATGCTTTACGACATCCTCTTGTATATTTGAAAGTTGCAAAGATAGTGGATCTGAAAAATTCTTTTCATGATAAAAAAATCATAACTGAGGTGTTGGGTGTTAACTAAACTTATTGTGGTGATCATTTTGCAATATATACATAAATCATGCTGTACAGCTCTAATGAAATAATGTTTTCTGTTAATTATATGTCAACAAGACTAGGAAAAACAATGTCTCTAATGAGCTTCGCAAACATGGTGACTGCTTCTCATCTCTTATTATGAGAGTCCACTGAAATATTAAACGTTTTGTGTCTCAGTGTCTTCTTCAGAAAGAAATGGAGAAAATATTAACAGCTACCCCATAGGGCACAGCCATTAAAACTGTCTTGTACTTAGTAAGTACAAGTAAATGCTCCGTTAATGCTAGTCATCATCCTTATTGTTTTCATTCTACAGATAATAAAATGGGAGTTGGGTGATGTTGGCTCCCTTGCCCACAGTTACAGAGAAAGAAGGGGCCAGGCTGCCCCTCAGGCTGCTTCAAAACTCATCTTCTGCTTCCCTTGAATCAAGAGCTAGACCCATTAATAGGTACTAAACCCACATGAGCAGTGTCTGAATTGAGGGATCTGAATGGAGGATTCAACTAGTTAAAAATATTAAATTAGCTATCAGGATTTTAACATGACATTTTTCATTAAATTCTAGATCAAGCTTGTCCAATCCATAGCCTGTGGGCTGCGTGCTGCCCAAGGCAGCTTTGAATGCGGCCCAACACAGATTCACAAACTTTCTTAAAACATTGTGAGATTTTTTTTTTGACTTGTTTGGTTGTTGTTGGTGGTTTGTTTTAGCTCATCAGCTATCATCAGTGTTAGTGTGTTTTACGTGTGGCCCAACACAATCTTCTTTCAGTGTGGCCCAGGGAAGCCAAAGGGTTGGACAGCCTTCCTCTAGATACAAGATTTCTCTTTAAAAATTTGAAGTAGTTGTAGCCCACACACAGGGATGGAAACGGCCAGTGAGACCTAAGCAACCACTGTTTTTCTAATACGTGGCCTCCCAGTTCTCCAGAGTCTCCGTGATGCGTGGCTTCGTTATTTTACCAGCCTGCACTCTGCTGGCATTCCATTTATGTCCCACGTCCTTACCTTGGCAGACCTACCTGTATATCCTACATTCCTAGGAGTTAAATTGAGCCATTAACAAACCATCCCAGTATGTGATTCAGTGGAAACGTTGGGAGACCCCGAGGAGGTGACTCTGTGGTGCAATAGCGAAATGCACAAAATTCCTCCTGCACCAGATTCTTTAACAGCTGCTTTGGAATTGCCACCCTCCTTGCCCTGGCCACTGTCAGGTAAACGAACCCGAAGGAACCTCCACAAGTGCTCAGGTCATTTACTCCACAGCTCTACGGAAGTTCTGAAACTTCTCTAAACATGCCCGCGACACAGGTTTGGACACAGCTAAGGAGTCTGTGGTCATATTCATGACAGGTCTGCTTAAGACATTTTCCAGAGCGCACTTTCTTGACTCATTGCTGCAGGATGCTAACCAGCCTCCCCACCTCCTATTCCCACGGCTTCAATTCATCCTGGATTCAACTGACAGAATAATCTGCCTCAAACATCGATCTTATTACAACCCTCACCTGCTCAAGACCCTACAGAGCCTCCTACTGCTGCCTGCAGACAATCTGCCCTTTACGGTCCAGCATTCAAGGCCCTCGTCAATTATGTTGTCCCTGGTGGAACATCTCCAGCCTTATCTAAATGTCTCCTTGACATGACCTCTCTGCTCCAGACAAACCAGTCCATTAGCCACCGGCACTTCTGGGCTTCCATTCGTGTTTCACTTGCCCGAAGCCGTCCCCGAGTTTCCCCTCAATCTAATCACATTGTTTTTGCCCCCTTTCTTCATCATGTACATACTTAATAAAGATACTGTTCCTGAAATTAGCTCAGTTTTCACGCTTTACCCATGAGAGCATATCTATGCTTTATGTGATTTTCGTGTTTTATTTGTAAACAGAGAAATTCTGTACTATAACAATATGCACCCCTCCCTACTCTTGTTCTCATAACAGACATGACTAGTCAATGACAGTGACGTCATGTGTTCCCACTGAGCTGGTCAGAGCTCTGTGAATTTGTCCACATTATGCTACATGTAACCAATACCTGTCAATTAGAGTTGGATGTGACAGGCAACCTATTTGCTATCTCTGCTCTAGAGTAGAGCACCATCACAGTTCTAGGTGATGGAAATGGGACAGCTCAGTAGGAGGATGGGACAAAGAGGAGGGCCTTGTCCCACACCCCATCCTGCATTTTATCCCTGAAGTTCAGGACTTTCTATGTGGGATGAGTATGCCATGATCAATAGAATCATTGTCTTAAAAATTGGTGAGCGCTCTCCACCAATGCATCTCAAAAGTTTCACCATCTCTCCTCACGGTGACCAAATGGCTATAACAGGTTCAGTACATTCTGTTTTGTTATTAATTAATGTTCAGTGGAATGAGCCCTATTCTTTTTCCAGAAGTCAGAAATTTCATTGCATTTCATTGGCTCTGATTGTTGCTTGATCATTCCTGGTCTAATCCTTTGCATGTGACATTGTAGTACAACATGAAAGGCTATAATTGTTCAGGACTGAGTCTCATGGCCTACCCTTAAAACTGTCATATTTGTGCAAAAAATGTTGGGATTGCTAGAAGACTTGAAGAGTGCTGGATATTAATTGTCTAAAAAATTGTGTATTCATGTCTACTACATAGGAGACAGCAGTTTAGGTTCTGGGGATACACTGGTAAACAAAATAAAGTTTCATCATTCTGGAGTTTACTCTCTAGTTAGAAGAACAGAAAATAAACAAATATGTATATAAACGTCAAGAGGAGATAAATGGCTACATAAAAATACAAAGCAAGACAAGTAATATAATAAGAATTATGAGGCATATGACCATTACTGTTGTATGTAAAGTGGTTGGAGAAGGCACCTCTGTTAAGTTGATATGTAGAAAGTAGCTAAAGGAGTTGAGTAATCGAACTTGACAGAGACACCTGGGGAGTGTTCCATGTGAAGTGAACAGCAAGAGCTAATGTCCTGAGTTGGGGAAATTCTTGGAGATTTGAGGATCATTTAGGAGGTTAATGTGGCCTGAACAGAGTGAGCAAAGAAGAGAGAGGTAGGTGATGAGATCACAGGTTAAGTGATGGGAAGTGCAACAGGGACTAGATATTGGAGGGTCTTTAAAGTCATTGTGAAGACTGGCTTTTTTATATGTGGGAGATGGGAAGCCATTGGAAGGTGTTGAGCAGATGTAACCTAACTTGGGGGGGAAGCCAGGATGGCTCAGCAAGTTAAGTGCTTGCTTTGCCGCTCGGGGGACTGAGGATCGAATCCTGGCCCTGGCCAGTGTGGACCCACATGCTGAACTGGGATGTGCTTCCCATGCAGGAGGCCCCCAGGACTGCCCTGTGCAGCCCCCGCCCACCTGTGTGGAATGAAACCATGTTGAAAACTGATGATGTACAACTATGGAGATTGCTCTGGGCCCTCTCCCTTCTCTCTGTCTATCTCTGTCAGAAACAAAAAATAAATCTTTTTTTTTTTTTAATGATGTAACCTAATTTACTCCTTTAAAGAATGATTTTCATTTCACTGTGTAGCCAGAGTATAGACGGTGAGGCTGTAGTGAGAGTAGGGCGACCAGCTAGGAGCCTACTACAATTTTTAGGCAGAAAACTATGGTGGCTTGCACCAGAGTAGTGATATAAATGGTAAGCATGAAAGGCTGGACTTGGGAAATATTTTGAAGGAAGAACAGATGAGATACGTTGACTGGTTGGATAGGGAAAGAGAGGAAGTGAGAGTGATTTCATGGTTTTTGGACTGAGCAAAGGAAAAGATGATGCTTCCATAGGGAAGACTAAGGGGAGGGCTAGGTTTAGGGTAAAGTGGATGTGAATATTTTAGGTGCTAAAAAAACATATCAAATGAATTATTGATGTAATCTGAGATTTCAGAGAGGTATGAGCTGGAGATTGAAAGTTGGTGGTTGTCAGCACCAAGATGATATTTAAAGCCATGAGAAGAGATATGGAAACCCAGAAGTTTGCACAGAGCAATGAACAGAGACATCCAGGTATGAGCCTTGCAACCCTCCACAACAGGAACTGGGGCAAACATCTCCATGAGTGAGTTCCAAGGGCTAACACTTCCCTTCCCAGCATGGCACTGTTAGATTCATTTTTCCTTTGGTTTCACTCTAGCTAAACACCAGTTGTCCTATTTAAATAAGACTTTTCGCCTTCATTTTAAACATGGCACACGTTTTCCATGCTTAACCTCCTAAATATGGCCATGTCAGGAAGTCAGCCTAAATAGAACTGCCAAAGCAAACGCTGAGATAGCCAAGAACAGAACGCTGGTTTATCTTGGAAGGAAGGATCACCGGGGCTGTGGTTTTCAAGGCCAAACTGACCCGCCCAAGAGCAGAGAAGGCCATCCGTACAGGCTGAATGATGCCATAGCCATGTCCCATCACTGTGTGGGTGCTTGGATGGGGCATGACACAGTCAGCTGGGTCAGGGGTCTAATACTGGGGCCTAATGCATCCGGAGCAGCATCCTGGTGTCGGGTGCCCAAGAGAGCAGAGGGCTCCTTCATTCCCATTGGCTGGTCTGATTAATCAGGCTGCTCTGAGGGCAAGGAAGGAGGATAAAAGAGCAGCACACCTGTTTTTACTTGACTCCAATCCTGAAATAATTCGGTGACTCCTACAAGATTTGAAACAAATTAAATTTGAAAGGTCAGAGAGGGCAGCTTTTAATAGTTGGATCTGTTAAGAAATGTGAAGTTTCCCTCCAGGAAATGGTTTAACTGAGAGATCAGGTCCCCTGGCCACGGTGTCTGGGGTGGCTGTTAGTGTATGACGGTGACTCAGGTATTGCGTGGTGGGTGCTTTTGCCTTGTTATCACTGGCCTTGAGCTTTTGCTTTCTGGACTTTGTCAGAGAAGGTTATAATAGAATTGATACAAAAGACAGATGTCAAGAAGTGAAGACATTCTACATTTTTTAGGGAATCTGTTTTTAGTTAAGACACATTCTATCATATGGGGTGGGGTAGTGGGGACAGACATGATTCTCTTCAGCCCATCACATGGAAAATTATTGTTGAACAGGACTCTTAGAATAGTTTGGCTCATCCTTTCTTTTAACAAATGAAGACACTGTTGCTTGAAGGAGTCATTGCACAGGCAAAGCTAGAGTGGGGTTCCAGGCTGGAGTGCTTGCCCAATTTTCTTTCAAGTGGTGTCCAGGATAAATAATGGGAAGCATGATCGGGAGACTCCCTAATTTCTATTTGCCTCCATAAGAAGCTATACCTTATTCGGGATGCTGGGAACAGGAAGGCAGGACTAGAAGAGAAGGAAATTCTTCCCTTTGGACCCAAGGCCCAGAGCCTCCTTGATAAGAAAGAGAAGACTTACCCTTGAGTCTGAGTGATAGGAGATTTCTCCTTCTTCCTCAGCTCACCCTTTAGCCACAAATGCTTACTGAGCAACCCCAGGTGCCAAGCAGTAGGCTGCTAAGATGAAAACTGGAAGTGAGTTTCTCTCCTACTTACAGCTCGATCACTTTGACCTTTGTGATAGACGTAGCCAGAAGTGACCCCTGTGGCATCCTGCCTTCTTGATCTTTTGCCAGCTAAGGGTTTGATCGAGAAATTGATAAGAGGTCATTGCCTTTTATGGTCTCTGTCATTAATCCCTCCTTGGCAGGAGGCAGAACTTTCCTGCTCCCCCAAGGTCTGGTCCTGGTTGATTTTCAGCCTCCCTTGTTCCCCTCCACAGAAAGAGAAGCTAGAAGACCTGATTGCAAGGCCACTGTGACCTTTGCTTCGGAGTCCTTGCAGACTGAAACATTTCATTCAGACCAAAGCACAGAGCCTTCTTTAACGAGGATTTGTCAGGACCTTCTGTTTGATAAGGGGTAGATTCTGTTGCTGTGTTAATTTTCCTTCTCACTGGTGTTCTTGTGGCCTTTGATAGCACAGATCACACACACATAGGTGTGTCTTTCATGAGCCCGAGCCTTGTGGGCAGGGATCTGCCAAGGCACCATTAATATGCACCTCAGTGTAGCCGGTGGGGAAAGTGGTAAAAATAAAGGAGCTGAGGTTCCCTTTTATGTGAGTTCAGGACACCCACCCCACATACATTTGTTAAAATGGAGACGATTCTCCAGACCGAAAGACACCCATAGAACAAATTATAGTCACTTGTGTCAATGGCATTTCAAAATTAGAACTATTTCTTGTTTTCTTACACATAAAGATTTTTTTCTTAAACATTACCCAGTTCTGTACTCTCTCTACTCATCAGTCACTGTATTGGTGAAAGTTTTTTGGTTGCGAGCAGTTGAGACCAATTCTGGAAAACTTAAGCACAGAAAGAATTTTTTGGAGGCTGGAAACTAGGTTTAGAAATAGGACAGAAACCAGTGTGGTCTAGATGTGAGCAGAACTAACTACTTAGCCAGCTATGCCAATTGCCACTTCTAGAATTAAGGATCTATGTCTATATTCCCATCCTTGAATTTTTACAAGGAGCGAAGCATGTTGGACCCAACTTGGGTGATGTGGTTACTACTTGGGTGGGGGTGGGGGGTGGGGTAAATACAATGGGATAGTTAATGCTTCAGAGGACACCTGTTTGGATGAGGTCCCCTACATTCGTGAAGGCCATCTTCTTTTACTCAGTCTACAGACTCAAGTGCTAATGTCTTCAAGAAGCACCCATGCAGACACACCCAGAAATAATATTTTACCAGATATCTGGGCATCCATTAGCCCAGTGAAATTGGCACATAAAATTAACCACCCCAGAGGTTAATTGTGCGGGTCCCAGTAAGGCTCACGGGGGCCTTGGTGGTGGAAATCAGAGTCTCCATTCAGAATCTTATTTGCCTCCCCAGCTGACCCTGGGGTCATAACCTCTCCTGTAGGGAACAGTCCAGACCTGCTTGAACTGCAGATGACAAGGGACTCAGCACCTCCTGCGAGTTTGCTCTACTGTTGGATTTTACTTCTATGGAGATAATTATGACTTGGAGCAGCTTCCATCTGTTGTTTTTCTCACTAGTAGAGTGGAGGAACACACGTAAATCCTCTTTCGGTGGCAGCCTTTGTATGTTTCCCTGTTTTCTCAACATGTGTGAGGCTCTCAGCATATGTCAGGCTGGGTGGTATGTAGTGGGGTTGCAAAATGAAGTCCTACCCTGAAATGAAGTGCTGTGTTTTGGGAGGAAATGGGGTCAGGCCTACAATGACATCATTACTATATACCTAGGAGGACACTAAATAAGGAGAATAAATTCAGCTTGATTTTGGAGAAGGCAAAGGGAGTTACATTTATTTGTCAAATCACTGAGTTGAATTTTGTTTTATAAACAGAAGGGAGAGAATGGAAAAAGTAGTCAAGGGACCATTGGCAGAAGGGATGACATCAGCATACACAGGGGTGTCAAGGTCATGCGCAGGCCCCATCTCCTCTTCTTTCAACCACTCAGTTTATGACACCACTGACCGGACGTCTAGCAGTGAAGTGTACCCTCTGAAGTCAGGCCGTTTGGGTTCATCATGTGACTGTTCCCCGTCTTAAGTTGTTCAATCTTGGGACACTTACCTAAACTTTGCCTGACTTAGTTTCCTCATCCGTAAAATGAGAAGAGTAATGTTACCTATGCTACTAGGTGGTTGTAAAAAAATAAGTGAGTTAATCCATGCATAACAGTTAGTGCTGTGCCTGCCTCACAGCCAGTGCTTCATACATGTTACCCTGAAGCGTGACACGCTTTCAACATGAAACAGTTATGAGCAGCAGGGTAGAGATTCCTCAGGAATTTAAAGAACAAGTTCATCCTGAGGTGGGGGCTGGTTGGAGGCAGAAGGTGAAGGAGGGAGAACTGAAATTCACCCTGGTCACCAACTCCACCCCAGAAGGACTATACCTTGGTCAATCTGGTGTCTGTTCGGTGGTGGGCTGCGGGGCCAGCTCAGCACAGACAACCTGTCCTGTCACTCCTGGTTTCCCAAAGGCCGTCTCCATAGGTACCGTTGAGAAATGTTCAGGCGCAGGGGCAAGTTGTTCCTCTGATGGCAGTTGGAGTTCCTGGCACTGGGAGTGTGGATTCCGGGAGAAGCCACAGAGAGCTGGAGCCTTGAGGGTTGGCATGTCTTTGAAGTTTAAGCCTCTGGGCATCTGTGCACTTAGGCGCAGACCAGAGGCCATCAGGCTGAGCAAGGTCAGTGCTATCCCAAGCATGGGGACAGCATGCCCTTCTGGCCCAGGGGACTGGCTTTTATCACTTAGGTGTAGACCTCAGGAATCAAGTAAGGCCAAAATGATTTCCACTGTGATGTGGTAGAGTTAGCACTGAAATTGGAGCCAGAAGACCTTGGTGGGTGTGATCTGAAAAAGCCATTTAAACAATGAGCTTGGACCTGCCTTTGCTCATCTCTAAAGGAGAGAGTAACCTTTACCCTGGCCCTGCCCCCGACAAACGATTGGCCCCAGAGAGTCACTATAGAGGATGAAATAAGTTAATGGGAATGAAAGTTCCTGAGAAAATAGGAGACCATGCAATTCCCGGACGGGCTCTTTCCTCCCCACGTTTCCCTGTCATACTTTTCTACCACATTATCACTTGTAACATGCCCACATTTTCCCCCCATTCTTTCTTCCTCTCTTCCTTCTTGGCTTCCTTCCCTCCTTTCCTTTGGTCTTTTAAATCTCAGCTTAGTTACTGCTTCCTCAGAGAACAGACTTTCCTGTTCCTAAGATTGAATTGGGTGCCATTTCTGAGTCCTTCCACATCAAGCCTAGTTTTCAAGATCATAATACTTTTTACACGCTATTGGCTTTGCCTTCATAACTGATGACCTCAATGACCAGATTATAATAGCTCCTGAAAAGTGGGGACATGTCGTAATCCCTGTAGTAATCCCAGCACTGGAACAGTCTGGGGGTGCATATTTGCATGAATGAATGAATGAATGAATGAATGACTAAATTGTTATGCAGGTGTTAACAGTTTATCATAATGTTGCTCCGCTGACATTTAGAGCGTGATCCTGTTGTTTCAGATACTGTTTTAGGGTCTGGGAATACAATGATGGACAGGTAAGAATCTTTCTTCCCCTGCCCATTCACAGTAGAGTGGGAAAGATGAGCACATTAGTGGGCGGTTACAGAGTACAGCCAGGTGGATCCTGAAAGAAGTACAGAGCAGAAGCTGGGAGCCTTTGGAATGCACTGTGGGGCATCTCTGATATAAATATATGGCTCGTTGGCACTGACTTATGGTGTGCGGTACGAAAAGTAGCGTCATTGAGAAAGCTGGGATGGCTCAGTGGGTTAAACACTCACTTTGCAGCCCTGGGGACCAAGTATCATATCCTGGCACCAGCCCGTGTGGACCCATATGCTGAACTGGGGTGTGCTTCCCATGTGGGAGGCCCCCAGTTCAGTTCTCATCCCCTGGTTTTGGCCCCTGGCTAGAGGGGGTGAGCCTCCCATGGGAGAGGCTGCAGCCCGGCTCTGCCCTGCGTGGCCCCCCGCCCACCTGTGTGGAATGAAACTAAGTTGAAAATTGATGACGTAACAACTATGGAGACTGTGCTGGGCCCTCCCCCTTCTCTCTGTCTCTCTTTGTTCCTGTCTCTCTCTGTCTGTCAAAAACAATAAAATAAATCTTAAAAAAAAAAAGAAAAGGAACAACATTTCCTTCTGTTGGCTGGTGGGATTGGGCTGTACCTCAGGAACAAGCCAAGGATGTGAACCGTCTGTGGGGAGCAGGTGAGAAGGGGGCTGACATTATACGAATATTGCTAACAAAATCAAACCACCTGTAATTGGGGAAAAAATAACTTTGTAATGATTTCAAGCAGCTGAGACAATGTTAGGTGTGTCAGGGTGGAAACACCTCTTTTCTAATTTCCCCTACCAACCCCTTCCCCCACAAAAGATTTTTCTTTCCTGCTTCTTCTTCTAAAATGGACTCCAGGAAAAATGATGCCATTGATCTATTTTAGAAAGAATGCCAAGGTTACAGAGGCCTCCCATAGACCTGTTTGTAATTATGAAAATCTTCTAGATCAATCTTGTTTTCTCTATGACTTTAGTGAGCTCCTTCACCCATTTTTTTTTTGAGATGGCATGAGCAAGCTCTATATTGGGAATCAGGGAACATTTTCTCTAAGCCAAACTATAATTAGCTCTGTGAACTTTGACAAGTCTCTTAGTCTCCCAAGAAGAATCTTCATATTCAAGTGAGGTCTGATTCTAGGTACGGTTTTAATTAGACCCAACTGTGAGGCCTAAAGTCATACATAAGGTTTTATTTTCTCATCATTACCCTTACCTTTTCATAGACATCTTATAAAAATCTTATTAATTTTTTATTTAAAGTATCTTCTGCAGCCATCACTTTTTTTCTATCCTCAGCTTTAGTTTAAGATCTTACCAGCTATCCATACATTACTTCAAGGGCCCTCTCAGGAGCTCTGAGTTGAAGGAGAGGAATCAAGCGGCAGAGTTCAAAGTAACATGTAAAAAATGGTTTCTAATGCATGGGTGATGTGATGTGGACTTGTACATCCGGAAACTATCTAATTGTTACCAATCAATGTCACCCCATTAAATTTAACAATAAGGGAAAAAAATGTTTCTAAAGAGGCATAGTGAAGTAGGATTGATTTGAGAGTGGAGAGCATTTGATGTTGGCACAATTGGTGAAAATTGTCTTCTCTCTGAATCTCAGGGAAGCCTACGTTCATACAAAGTCTTAATCCAACCATATATGGATTACAACCATATATTACTCCATCCTCAGTGGAGTAATATATTGAAAGGAAGAAAATGAAAAAGAGGGAAGAGAAAAGGAATGACCAACACAGGAAAAGAAACTACCAAGTATGGTGGGGTCAGGGTTTCACACCCTTCAATTCATTAAGACCTCATAGCTCCCTAGAAGATGTGGATTATTGTCTATTTTATGTACCTGCCCCATGGCCGTAGAGCTTTTGAATGACATATAGGAATTGAATTCAGGTTTTTAAATTCAGAGTTCTTTGTGACAGGTAGTTGAGCAGTGGGACACACATTGAAACTCTTCTCAACATTCTGGCATCATGGGATTTTTGTTTTTTCTCTCCAGTCTGCTTTCAGGAGAGTGTCAATTCTTTATGGGTTCAAGCTGACGTAGTGCCATATTTCCTCTCTTCCTTATCAAAAAGATAGGTCTCTGGTCCCGGAATGGGTAGAAAGTTTGTTTATTTCTGAGTCATGTTCAATCAGGTGTTTTTCCTACTTGCTTTTGTTTTTCTTCAGACCTCTTGCTTCTGTCACACCAGATTTAACTGTATACTAATTTGTACTTCTCTCTCTTAAGCCAGACAGTACATCTGATGCATTCTACCTGCACATTTATATGGTAGCTAAATTAGGCATTGAAATATGGTCACATATATAAGAGCACCTGCATTTAGTCATCTTCCTGTTCTCAAATGCTAGCCTAAAGTCTTGGCTCTTATCTATATTTAAAACTGACATTGTTAAAGGCATAAACACATCTGAATTATTTATATTTAGGTTTATACAGTCTCCAGCTGCAACCGTATATTTCAATATCTTTAAATTCTGCGTTGCCATCTGGACCAGATTGCTGCTAAATCAAATCAGATAAACGTTACCTTTCCACTATCTCTGATTTATATCAACCATTCATTTCCAAAAGCACAGCCCTGTTAAATCCAATCTACTTTAAAAAGCTTATGAAATTAGCTCAGTTTTGAGGATTTGATATTCGTTCTCTGAAGCTTCAGCTTTGAAAAGGCCATGTGGGTGGATAGAAAAGCAGAGTGGGAGGCAGCAGAGCTAGCAGCACTCGATTTCATTGATTATTGGGCAAATCTTCTGAGCCTGACTTCATCCAATTACTGAAGACTTTTCTCTAATCAAGTTATTGTGAGCCAGTTTATAGACCACAGAAATAGAATATGCAGGTTTTAAAGTGTTAGGACATTCTCTATAATTTAATTTAGCATCTGAGATGATGGAGGGTTTTAGCTAAAATTTTAAAAGGTAAATAGAGAGCTTGAACTTTTAAAATTGTATTTTTTGTAGTCTATTGTATGCTGATAATTTTTATTTTTTTATTTTTATTTTTTGTTAGAGAAGAAAGGTGGGGTTAGATAGAAAACAAATTAGTGTCAATCACTTTCCACTTTCCCTTTTCCAAATTAGAGTCCAGAGCCCAGATCCTTATTTATTGGCGAAAACAATAAAGGCCTGTAAGTTTGTCAATAAACAGAATCAATGCATTTATGCCTCAAGTAAAGCATCAGAGAGTTTTATATAGAAAATGAGAAGGAAGGAAGGAAGGAAAACACAAAATATACTAAAACATCAAGGTGATCTTTAAGAGCCTGAATAATATGCACACATTACATTTATTCATATATAGTCACCTACAGATATTACCTTTCTCTTTCTCAACCCATATAATTCCAGGTCTGAACTCATTTAGCAAGTCTAATGACTGGAACATGAAATATTTTCCAAATGGCTCCACTGAATGGATCTGCAGTCCATCAGCATACAGTTGGAATGATGTCATAAATGGTTACATTTTAATCTTTCCTGTATTTTCTAAATGGGAATGAGGAGGGGGGAAGCTGAGAGAGAGAGAGAGAGAGAGAGAGAGAGAGAGAGAGAGAGAGAGAGAGAGAGAGAGAGAGAGAGTGAGAGAGAGAAGCTTGCATATGATATTCTAAGCCTGAATAACTGAATACAAATCCAAAATGTAGGAACGGAAAACCTGTTCTTTCTCAGTATGACTTAATGTTAATTTTTCTTGCACACACAAAAAGGAATATGCCTCTCTTTAATGGTAAATTACCATTTATTGTAAATGTGCCATATGAAGGAAGCTATAAGTCATTATTATTGACCTATTATGATTCATTCTGCTTTACCCTGAATTAAATAAAAATGTGCACTTTAGGATAATACACTTTTAGTTCAAGTGTTTTTCATTGGACTCGTGCCTGATGCTAGATTTTCTAATCATACAGCTTTGGGGGCACACACTTGACTTGCAGAGCAAATGCCTCATCATAATGATCAGATTTCCTTCATTTTTGTCCCACGCACAGGAGATGGTTTTTAATCTCTGACTTAATGGCCTCTCACTGCAATGTGCTAAATTAAAACTTTCATCTAGACTAGAAGGAAAATTGAGTCCCCAAGTACGTTAGCGTTGTACGTAGTGCATAATAGAGGAAAAGCAAAAGAAAACCCAGAAAGCTGAATGGAAGCTGGATATATTCAGAGAATTTGGGAGAAAGTTATTCTTGAGGAATAGGTAAAAATCAGGCTTCTTAGGGAAGCTAGGATGGCTCAGTAGGTTTAGCGCTCACTTTGCAGCCCCGGAGCCTCAGAATCAAATCCCGGCTCCGGCCCATGCGAACCCACATGCTGAACTGGGCTGTGCCACCAGTTCAGTTCTTGCCGGGGTCTATGCAGGAGGCTCCCCACCCAGTTCCTGCCCTATGCAGCCCCACACCCACCTGTGGAGTGAAACTATATGAAAAACTGACACTGTCAACTATGGAGACTGTTCTGGGCCCTCCCCCTTCTCTCTGTCTCTGTGTCAAATAACAATAAAAATAAATCTTAACAAAAAGATAATTAGGTTTCTTAGATGAAAGAAAAAGCAAAATGCACCATCAAGCTCTTGAGAAAATAAATAAACCTTACTCCAGGAACAAAAAAATATAAATTACAAAGTACCGGTAGAGAGAGGAACTTAAAGAAAAAGTTATTAAAAATATTCAAGAGTAGCAGTTATCTCTGGGAGGGGGTAATACAGATGGTTTTATTATTTTCTTATCTGCATTGTCTGATACACCTGCAATTAATATGTATTTCTGGTTCCATTAAACCAGAAAACACATATATCTTTTAAAGATAGTTTTGCTATTTCTAAAAGGGCACGCTCTGGTGACCATATATCACATGCTACTTTCTTATAAGTTTCTGATAATGTAGAAAGTGCCAAGCAGAAGTCCAGTTTCTACTCAGAGGAAGAGGCAATTGATCATAAACTGTAATTGAAATGGCATTTCAGAGACATGCTCCAAATGTACAGGGAAGTAGTGTCAATGATGTTGTCTGTCCACAGCCCCAAATTCTTTGTTCCAAGGCCAGAATGAGAAGTGCAAAATATTTAAATGGTAAATGAAAGAACATCAAAACCAAGTAGCAATACATAGAAAAAACTTAAGGGTCTGGTTACAGCATTGATGGCAATATTTCTTTGACAAAAAGCCAGTGGGTGGTGGAGGTGGGGGCAATAATTCCAGGAGCATTAAGTATTATTTGTAAATGAAGAGTAAAACCTCAAAGTATGTTCAAGGAAAATTGGCAGTATATAGCCACTTCCAAGAGCTAATTTCAAGTGTTACCAAGGAGGATGAAATGTTTCTATAAGAAACAGAGGGTAAATAAAGGGCAGACCAGAAAAATTATTAGAAGTATAAAAGTATGTGTGTGCCAATTAGTAATAAATATTGTAGGAATAATAATAGCCTTCAGCATGAAGAAGGAAGGTTACTTGCTAATTAAGGAAATTGAGAGGCTTATTGGACATCTAAAATATCGGGAAGGAAGATAATGAAAGCATAATTGCAGATAAAAATTATAAGAGTGTCAAGGATGACTGAGGAGCGCTAAAGTTGCAAATGAAATGGAAATATCAAAGCCTTGCAGATAACATATTACTTATGTCTTAATTGCTGTAGGTAAAAAAGCAAAGGGAAGAAGTGATGAGAGCAGTGCACAGAAAAAAAGTGGGGTTCATACCAGTCTTAGAGATCCTATGACAATAGGCCAGATCTCATCAGACCGCCCTGAACAGGATGAAAAGCTATTCATTCAAAGATACTCACTCTCAAGGTAGTCAGTCTTTAAAAACTGAGACAGTTTTTGGATACTGTCATCCTTTTTTTTTTTTTTTTTTCTCCCAGATGACATTAGGTTGAACCACATGAAATTACTAATATTCAACAGTTACTGAATCTGCAGTTTCCCAGGGTTCATTGAATAGACTGTCCATTCGGGGTTAACCACTGCTTAAAATTAAGATCAATCGTTTGTGAAATATTTCTTGGATCCGTTATGCAAAACACAATTTTGGAACTAAGAAAAATAAGTCATTTATAATCCAAAGCTAAATCCTAGCATGTATTCATTTCTCTGAAATGGCCATGTGTAGGCTGTGAACTCCTGAGGAGAGATTCCCTGTCTTCTTTATTGTGTGTCCCAGGTGTGTAGACACACACACAAAGATTGTCATTGAGCTATAATTATAAATAAGACCCCAAATACAGTTTAGCTGAATTGTGAGGTGAACTATTTCTTTAAACAAAAACAGAATGTGAGCTTTAGGAATGGAATCCACATTGTGTCCTAATACACCTTCTTGGCTGGTAATGATGTACAATGTTAACAGCCTTTCCATGACATTCTCCCTCTACTGCGAGTTTCTTAACAGTAAATAAAATAAATCATGATTATGGAACATAATTAAACAAGTCTAATTCTGCTTGATAGATATTAATAAATATTTACATTAAAGGGAGCATTTCACCATTTCTCAAAGGTTATTCTAAAGACTAACAAGACAAGACAGTTATTTTCAGCAACAGCCAAATAATTGGTATTTGATAGAGTTGTCTGATTTACTGATAATTAAAATTATAAATGTGTCTTGTTTGGCCTGAGTGATTATATTCATGCTCTGGTGACTGCCCTTTAAGTACTGGGGCATGTAATTAGACCCCTCTTTGACCTTTGAATATCATGGTGACCACATCTAGGTTGTGACATCCATGGCCTACATAAGTGCTTAGGAACCAGATGGTGTTTTCAGACACAATTATCACAGGCTCCTATTACCATTCCTCGGTGTGCCATATACTACAGAGAAAATGACTTGGGGATGCCACATCTCTGACAAGTTATGCTAGTTTCCCAGAATTTGCTTTTTATTCCCTGAAAAAGTTATTGCTACATAGAGGATTCAAAATACATTTTCTTGTAGTGGGGTAATGTAGTATGTGTATGTGTTTAGTATGTGACTATTTGGATTCCTTTAGGTACGATTGGGTTGAACCTTATGAAATTCTTTCAAGTTATTTGTACTTCCCACCCACCCAAGTTGGAATCCCTGTATGTGTCTAGATTTAGTATTGCAGCATTGTAAAACTTAATACCTGGTTACAGGAGTATGTCTACTTCAACCTTTTTATTTTACAGATGAAGAAATTGAAGAACACAGAGCTTAGAGGTTAAATGACATGCCAAAGAATACTCCACAGAGTCAGGATTTGAACTCACATCACTTGGTTTCACCTTTCTAGCTGCTTCTTCTTCCTCCCCCCCCCCATAAAGATGACTCATAAATGGTAAGAAAGTGTCCTGCACAAAGTAAGTTGAATAATTTCTTCTACTCTAAGTTCCCCTCAATTCTATTTCAGTACAATATTTTGTGAAGCTCTGGGTTCATTCTTTTAGTGGTAGGACTCAGAATCACCTTCAGCTTCAAAGTTTTAATATAAAAGCTTTAGGGTATTAAGCAATTTGATACGAAGGTGGTGCTTGAGTGGGGAGAAAAAGGGGATCCATTTTACTTCTAACCAGAACAGTTTCATGGTTATCTCCTTTAAATATATATTGATGTTCCACATAAGATTACATCTGGAAAAAAGAAGTTTAGAAATCACTAAAATCCATCAAACTATTCAAGCATGTAGGACACCATATGTGGAAAGGTTTACCTGAGTCCAAGGTCTAACTAGACTACAGCTCATGCTGCACCCAGTACATGCTCTCCAGACCTGGACAGGTGGCTGCAAGACTCGTTCATCACCTGCCCTCCCCCAAACCCAATTTTTACTAATTCAAAGTATATTCTAATCCACAACCACTGCTTAAAGAGAAATCGCACTTTGCCACATTTTATCTGTAGAATTCTCATAACTGAACAGTCTCAGACATTTATTTTAAACAAATAAAAACTATTTTTTGTACAACAAAGAGTTTGAAACTTGGGCTACTTTCTTTACTGCCAGATCTTCACCCATTTTAAAGCTTGCCTGTTCTCCTGGTAAAGTACCACTGGGTAGTTTCGTTTTATTTATTTATTTTTAATTTTTATTTATTTTTTATATTGTTTTTGACAGAGAGAGGGAGAGAGAGGGACAGAGAGAGAAGAGAGAGACAGAGAGAAGGGGTAGGGGCCCAGAGCAGTCTCCATGGTTGCACATCATTAGTTTTCTACACGTTTTCATTGCATAGGTTGAGGCATGGTTGTACAGGGCAGGAACCAGCCCAGGGAGAGAGTGAGGGGAGGCCTTCTGCCTGGGGTGGGAGCTGAACCAGGGGCCTCTCACATAGGAGGCTCGCCCTGGTAAGAACCTAAATGGAGGCACAACGCAGTTCTGCATGTAGGTCCATAGGGGCTGGGCCAGGGTTTGACCCTCCGGCCCTGGGGCTGCAAGATGAGTGCTCAACCTCCTGAGCCATCCTGGCGTCCCCCCTGGGTAGCTTTTTAAGTAATCGGATTATACATGAACTCAGTTGATTAAAAGTCATTAACATCCTGATCAACAGAAATTCTTATTTTCACCAAGTGTCCAAATGCAGGGACCAAATGGTATAGATAGCCATTGATGTGACACTCTATGAGCAATAAATATCAACTGGGAGAGTGAGGTACTTGTGGATTGTAACAAGTTTATACCCATTGGAAAAGGTACTCGGAGGAAAGAACAAGACAAGGGCAGATTTAAATTTGATGATGTAAAATTACCTAAATGGGTAATTCTGAAAGAAAAGGATTCAGCCTACCTCCCACATACCACTTGCCAATGGCCTTGTCAGTTGCAGTGTCACCACCGTGTGAGTGACTGAACACTGCTGATTAGTGCAATTTGTTTTCTTGACATTATTCCAGCTAAATGATGGCCAATGAAATTATACATATATAGTAGATCAACATCTGAGGCATTAATTAATAGCTTAATGAGGGTGAGTCTTCTTTCACAGAGACAGTCCAGAATAAAATCATATTTTAAATATTAAATTTTATAATGGAGTTACCAAGAGCAAGTCTCAAATAACGATTGAGATTATTTTAAGATGACTTAATTTGAGTGAAAAAAATTGAGTTATTTGAGTGGGCATTTTACTTCTTTATTTTCAGGGCAAGTAGTACTCCAAATATTCACTGATGTGCACACACCCACACACACCCCAAACACCTCAATAGAAAGATAACTGAAATAACAGCTACCATTTAAGAAATATTTATAATTATATCCCAGACACTGTGTGAGCCTCTTTACATGCATTTATTCATTTGATTCTCATAAAACATTCTGACATAGGTACATACTGTGTCAATATCTCATGTTATAGCTGGGGGAACAAAGACAAAAAACAAACAAACAAAAACGGTACAGCAACTTGCCCAAAATTACACAAAAAGCAAGTGACAGAAATGGAATTCAAACCCTGACTTGTCACACTCTAGACCAGCACTGTCCAACAGAACTTTTCACAATGATAAAAATTCTCTATCCTTTCTTGTTCAATGTAATGGCTACTAGCCACACACATAGCTATTGAGCACTTGAAATGTGGTTAGTGCCACACTTATTCTTAATTTTATTTTATTTTAATTAATTTACATTTAAATTGCCACCTATAGATAGTGGCTACTAAATTGAATAGCATAGCTGTTGACCTTTGTGCTTTGCTGCAAAGCTTCAGTTGCCCTTTTGACACTTCATCTTTTCAAAATGGGAAGATTCAGCCATCAGTTATTATGTATATAATATATATTATATATCATTATTATTGGTTCTGTTTCTCTGCAGAACCCTAACACATACCCTCTCCATGAAACTTTAATATCACAGATAAACTATATATATATTTTGGGGGTACTGTGTGTATATCTGTGCTTCTTACATAAAGTGAGTAAGATCCCCATCCTCTGGAATCAATTTCAGCTTTTGCTTCCATGTGCACTATGTACTATATCACACTTAAGGAAAATGTATGGTCTAGAGTTGTGCTATCCAATTCCAGGACAACCAGAAGCCACATGTGACTACTGAGCACTTGAAGTGTAACTATTTTAAATTGAAATGCTGTGTAAGTGTAGAACGCAAACTGAATTTTGAAGACTTAGTATGAAAAAGAATGCATACTATCTCATTAAATTTTGTTATTAACTACATATTGAAATGACAGTACTTTGGGTATATTACGTTAAATAAAATATAGTACTAAAATTATTCTCACCTCATGTTGTGTTTTTAAATGTGGCTACTAGGAATTCTACAATTACATGTGTATCTTGCATTTTATTTCTATTGGACAGTGTTGCTCTTGAAAGCTCCTATACTTGGTTCTTCTGAGGTACATAGTCTTTTAATCACTGGTCAATCAATTTTTGCCAATAATTTCTAATGGCTCTTATATGGGAACGAGCTACTTGGTATTACAGAATTTACTTCTTGGTTTACAAAATATCTATACCATCATAATGTCAGAAAGAGAACCATTATTATGTCTCTCTCAATAGAGTCCATAATTTCTACCTAAGTGATTGACTCTAAACTCTCAGAAAATATACATTACTGATTTTTGTTTTTTAATCCCACACATAAAAAATACTTGAAAAATCTTAGTGAACCAAGCCTAGACAGTTATTTAACTTAGGCAATGCAATTGCCTAAAGAAAAATAACTCTTTTTTTTTTTTTACAAAATGGTTGCCAAATTTCACTTGAAATTAACCTCATTGAATAATTTTAAATTGTTGCCATCTCCTTTATATATCTTTTTCAATTTCGCATGTTTACCAGCAGATCTGAGTATACAGAACAGAAAAAGAATAGTGAATTCTATGAACATCATTGTTGACCTATAACAAATAGATAGCCAGATAATTCACCAGCAAAATGGGTTTATTTGGGGAGAACAAAAATTGCAATTCAGGAAGTGCAGTCTAATGGTGGACCATCTGCATGTCTGAAGAACAAAGAACATTTTTCTTGTGGACTTGGGAAAGGCTGTTGTAAACAAAGAGTTCATTGGAGCAAACTGAAAGTTAGAAGAATAGTGGCTTTTCATTGACTGAGTTATGGTAATCCTCTGTTGGCTGAGCTGTTACCTAGCAAGGTGGAAGCCCATTTCTTCCTCCTGTTAAGGTAATAATGTAGTATTATTTTCTAGCAAAGATGCAAGGTAAATCTCTTCCTGTAGGTGTCAGTAGTGTGAATTCCGTGACGTGTATGAGAGTTCTGTCTTCTAGCCTCCCAACTCCACTTAAAATGAAATCTCTATTTATTAATTTTTACACCGTCTGTAACTTACTACCAGGAAAATGGGCTTAGAATCAGACCTGGGTTTTGGTTCCTATATGAAGATTTATGAGTTTCTATAATTCTCTAAGGCTCAGCTTCCTCATCTGCAAAATGCAAATCATAATTCCTGCCTCAAAATGATTATTGTAGGAATTAGATGAGAGAATGCAGGTAAAGTGTTTAGCATAATGGTAATACATGACAAATACTGTCAATGTTATCTATA
>PVKE010011846.1:0-39412 GCA_004027555.1 Craseonycteris thonglongyai | reverse complement strand
CACTGTGAACAGTGCTGCGATGAACATGCGGGTACAAACATCTTTAAAGATTAAGGTTTTCAGGTTTTTTGGGTAGATGCCCAGTAGAGGGATGGCTGGGTCATATGGTAATTCCATTCGTAATTTTTTGAGGACTCTCCATACAGCCTTCCATAGTGGTTGTACCAGTTTACATTCCCACCAGCAGTGTATGAGGGTTCCTTTTTGTCCACAGCCTCTCCAGCACTTGTTATCCCTTGTCTTGTTGATATAGCCATTCTAACAGGTGTGAGATGGTATCTCATTGTGGTTTTTACCTTTTTTAAGCATAAATCTTCTTTAAAAAAATAGTGTGTGTATGTAGACACACAGACACACACACACACACACACACACACACACACACGAAAATGCCAATGTGGAAGGTCTTTGGAAGAACCTGAGGCTGGGTGATGGGGCTGAGCTAGGCTGGAGCAGATCTGCTTAGCTTCCCCTCATTATTCCATCCACATGAGGACCTCCAAGCTAGCTCCTTGGAATAGTTCAAAAAATACGATAATGTTGGAATAGCTAGGTAATTTTTAATGTACCTCTATTTCAAACTGAATGAAGATACAGTACTGCCTTGGTCATCCCTGAGTTTCTAGGGCCTAGCATGGTTCTCGCACATTTAAGTCATAATAAGTGTTCACACACACACAATGAATGGATAAATACATGATTGTTCATGCGTCATGAGATGGGTCTACCTATTCAGATGATAACTCTGTGTGACCACTAGAGTTGGGTGTTCAACCTTAACCTCCCCTTTGACTGTCTACCTTGTATCTTCCCCAACTTTTCTCTGCATGCTTATAATAGCTCAGCATTTGCTTCTCTGGGATTGTACCTAAAACACCAAGTGTAAATGTCTCCCAAATAGGACAACAGCTTGTTTATACAGGAATTGTTGCTTCAGCAGTGTCTTCTTTTACTGCAAAACTGAAAGAATATGCAGAGTTGTCAGGTTCCTTGCCTTCGCTTTAGAAAAGAATGTAAAATCTCTTCCAGTCCTTTCTTCGGCCTCATGTGAAAATAAAACTTTTTCTTCCCAAGCTTGAGGCTATGTGTAAAAAAAAAAAAAAAGCACACCCCGACTTATATTTTTCCTGCATTCCCAAAATAAATTCAGGTGATTTTGAAATGTATATTCCCTCCTCATTGCCTTCAACTGGAGCCTGGGCTGAGTTGATATTATGCGCCAGTTTGAAACTTTTGGTAAAGGTATAAATAATATGTCTCTTCACTGTTCTCCTTCCTTCCCTTCCCCTGAAGAGGGGCTAGTACTAAGTGTGGGTCCTGCCAACTAAGGAAAGACTGGAAGCTTTGCCCCGATCCTGGGGTAAGCTATCAGGTAGCACATTCACCAAGGAGCCCTTCAGCTGCTTGACTCCATTGCTGTTTACCATTATATCTGCTTCTTTAAAAACATTTTCTTTATGTGATCACCTAATATTATTTTTATTGTCCTGTCAAAATGTGAGGGAGAGAGGAAGGGAATTCATTTCATGTATTGTTGTAAAACATTAGGACACGTCTCTACCGTTCTCCTTTGAAAAATAAGATATAAAACTAATTAAAGTTAAGTGATTACTGAAATGCAACTAATTTGTTATTACACATGTCAAACCATGATGGCAGCTTTCACAGCAAAAATCCTGCTTGGTGTTGATACAGTAGATAATTGATATCATAGAAGCCTCTGCTTCGCAGGCAATTGCTTAAGAAAGCACCTTCACAGCTCAGAGCCTTTCCTCCCTTTGGGTTGGGGTACATTTTTGTCAATCTGACAAGACCTGTCACATATTATCAGACAATTGATCACCAACTCCTTGCAAGTCTTAATCCATCGTTTGATCGCACATCAAGAAAAATTGCTTTTTATGTCTTATGTCTTGGCCATGTGAAAAGGGAAAAAGCAGAGACTTAGGCTTCTGGCTCCAGCTCATTACTTTTTTGTAAATGATAGATGGGTTCACTGGGCAATTTAACTTAAAAATGATCTTTTCCCCCTTATCAAATAAGCAAATACAAGGAGTTTTGCAGCCCAAGCTAAGAGGAAAGGGAGTCTGCCTGCTGTTTCTTTTGTGTCTCTATAATCAGTGCCCATGTGCGTGGATAGAGGCATGTATGGTTGGTAAATATGTATTTACTTAGTATTACACCATTTACTTCTAAGCAATAAGATTTAAAGTGGACACACACACAAAGAGATTAGCTTTCACTCTGGGATGTAGCTATAATCATTTCATTCATTTCTTTTAGAGCATTAACTCGTATGTGATATATAAAGGAATTTGCATTGACTTCTATTTTACCAAAAAAACAAACAAAAAAAGTATTATATAATGACACAGTAAAACTAATTCTTTAAAAAAAAATCACTTTTTCCTACCATGAATTCAGTTATAAATTTGTCATAATTCTAACCTTATTATGTATATGGCAGTATACATTCCACCTTTCTCAGAATGAAGAAAAACCTAATTATGTAGGAATTGTCTGTTTTTAATAGTTACTATTTAATACAGTAGACTCTCAGTTGACCGGCACCCATGGGGATTGGTAGATGGCGGATAAATGTAAGTAGTCTCTCCATTAACCGGAACTCAGACAACAGGGACTCTCAAGCAACTGGTTGCTTGAGATTTTGCCGGTTGCTTATTTCCATTAACAAAGAGTCTACTGTATTATAAATAAAAAGTATCCTTAATGAGCAATAAAAAAATAACTAAAACCTCAGAGTTTTTAAGGGATTCAATTTAAGTTGTCAACACACACACAAACACCTGGTGATCTCTAAATAGTATTTCCAAAATTCACAGGTTTCAAAGATTCTAATTGCATTCTTTGAGGCCAAGAGGGAAACTCCCCAACTCACCACCATTTATTTTCCCACTTCTACTATAAACCTCTCCGGGAATTCTTCACTAGTGTACATCCTCTGTAATTTGAAGACATAAAACACTGAAATTCAGTCTTTGTGTGCTTAAGTAAAATGAAAGGGACTCAGAGATATGTAATTAGCACTTTCCCTGAGTCATGGCAACTCCATGAGATAATAGTATTTTCAAATACTAGCCACAGAAGTATACAGTCAAGTAGCATGTGGCTGACCTGCAAAGCTTTTGTCAAAAAATTGAAAACACTATAAAAGCAGGGATACACCCCAACGCCTAGCACAATTTGTGGCAGGCACAAAAAGCATGTTCCCAAAACTACTTGTTCTGGTGCAATGCCAATAAGGTCTCTAGTTTAAAGTATCGTACCAGTATCAGTTTCCAGGTTTTGATCATTGTGCTATGTGAAATGTTATTGCTGGGCGAAAGTGGAAGAAGGTTATATGGAAATTTTGTTTTCTTTCTGCAACTCCCAGGTTAGTCTAAAGTAAAGTTTAAAAAAATATTTGTTGAAAAGACATTGAATCTTCAATCCTTGAAGCCTGCTAATTGTGCTACCCATTTAGGGCACGGACGCCTCAGGGCTGCTCCCAGCAATCTCATCCAGCCTTTGTCTTGTTCTTATTGCGCCTCTTGCCCCTGCAGGGCTGGTTGCCCGCCCCATACCTAATTCTGGTTCTGTCTCTGTTCCCCAGGCTGTGCTCCTTAGATTTGATCTTCCCCAAAGTTTTGCTTTTAACACTCCCTGAGGCATTTTGGCTCAGACTTAACTCCCAGATTTACCTCTTTTGACCACTGCATCCTTCTTGCTGGTCTCTGCACTGCTTCCCTTTGGTCCAGCTATTGTGTGTGTACTGGGAGGGGGGTGTGCAGAACGGCAATGGCAATAATCAGGAGTGAGGGTGAGGTTTAGTCTGTTTTGACCTACATCTCTGAAATATATTTCTTTCTATAAGGAATGTTTTCTCTTTCTTTCTTTCTTTCTTTTTCTTTCTTTCTCACTCCCTGTCTCTTTCCTTTTTTTAATTTTTTTTGGTGCAGAGGAGAGACTCTACCTAGCATCAAATCCATCAAGTTGAACTCTTGTATTTCACTATATATTTTATGAAAATATTATTTGAATTTTCAAAGTTAGGCTTGTTCCATATCCATATCTGTTCTCATTGCTGGGGCATCTGAGAGCATGATTTTTGTCTTCATAAATAACAGGGAGAATGGACTTATTCACACTACATCGTGAGACCAAACAGCCTGGTCTGTGTCTTTATCTGAAAACTGATTCGCCATTAGGAAATCACGTAAGACCTTCAGTACCTTCTCTGTGACGCTGCTCAAACAGGAGACAGAAGAGTAAAATGGTGAATAAAAAGGCATTGGGCCATATTGCTTTGAATCCAGCTCTGTTTACTATCAGTGTCACTGAACATGTTACTGAATCTCAATGTACCTTAGTTTTTCCATCTGTAAAATGGGGGTAATTGTGCCTAACTCATAGGGATCTTGTGAGTGTGAGAAGTAGTACTCTGGGAGGCACCAGGGATGGCCCACAGTGGGCACTTAGCTTATGTAGCTCCTATTATTTAATGCGTACAGTTCTCTTTCCTCACTTCTTTTCCCTGGATCCCCCCTAAAAGTTCAGTATAGGAACCTGTTCTTAGAAACCAGATATTTTGAAAAATTTTATTTATTTTATTTTGAACATTTTCCTAAACTTTTGGAAATAATAGAAGATAATCAACTAGGTCTCAGAAATAAGGTTGGAAATTAATCAATACTAAAGAAGAAACCTGATACAGAATCATTCAGATTTCAGAATCTGCTAATCAAATTATTACTTGGATGAAACCCCAGTCAAGATGTGGGTGAGCTTTGTAGAGACACAGCTGTAGACCTGGAAATTCTTGGGCTCTTTCTCCTTGGAAATGACAGCGTTCTGACCTGGCAGAGCGTGAGGTGGACTTGGATTAGGCTAGATGTCACACTGCTGAGAAAGCTAGGTTGAGAAGTGTGAATGAATGTTTCTTTTCTCTCTTTCTTTCTTTCTTTTTTTTTTAATAGCAAATACAAGCTGACCCAGCTCCCAAGTGTTAAATGTACTGATCAGAGCCATAAAACACTCTGATGTAGCCACAGTTGTGGAGTGGAATTGTTTTTTCAAATGTCCCTTCATTTTCACAGTCTTTTCAGTGGTGAATACTATCTGCTGACACTTGAATTAATGACATTCCATTCCTAGGCAAATGGCACCCAATCCACCCCACCCTTTTCAATCAGCCATACGAAGTAATTCAAATCTGTTGCCTGGGTACTTTCATTAGCTTCAGAGATGCAGATTAAAAATCATCCTTTGGTAACATTTATTAAGTTTGTATGACTTGCTTTACAAGAAGCATTTAGAATAAGCACTGAGTTATAGCTAAAACCAATGTGAATGAGCAATAGACTCAAATTAGAAAAGCTAAAATTAAATTTTCATGTATCATAAATGAAATATCCATTAGGGACTACTCCAATGACCTTTAGGTTCAGCAAATTCTGTATTAGAACGTTCACCCTGAAAGAGCTGGGTGCTGGGCTGAGTACATGCAATTCTGTGCAGAAAAAGGCCCAGCCAGCCACAGTAAACAAATGTAACTAGTTTGGGAGAAATGCTATTGACAGTAAAATTCTAATTTTACCCTAGCTCCCAGAACAGATGTACCTCTGAGTCCATAGACTGCAATCCTTAACTGCAGCTACTCAGCTGTGACCTTCAGCCTCAGGCTCACTGCAATAAAATTTTCATGCAACCATATGGAAGAATATTTTAATAGAGATTTACTGTCAGTAACTGTCCCCAAGGAGCAAATAAGGAAGCTGTAACATATTGCGTACAGTAAATCAAGGGGACTTCAATGGAAAAACGAAACCTCCCGGAGGCAAGCATCTTTAAAATTACAGGCAACACTTTGTACAAATATGTGTACAAAGGACTAGATATGCACTCAGTTAAGTAGCTCAAAATGGTTTCGATTTGCAGATATATTTATTTAGAATTTATTTATTGGATTTTATAAGTGGCAAGCACTTACCTGTCAGGGCTGAATGTGTATGTATCTCCCTTCCCTGGGGCAAAACTGAAGGGAAGGAGGGGTGACTTTAACTGAAAATCTTACCCAACCAGGAAATGTGGCAGGCAGCATAAATTGCACCCTCACTATAGCCAGTTTTACTTCAATTTAGGGTGAGATATTAACAACAAGGACAAAATATTCCCCTAGCCAATACATAAACAGCACTGGATGAGTGAGTGGAACAGCTAAAAATTTGGTTTAAAACAATCTCTGGGGAGATTACAACTCCCAGTGGAGCACAATGCGGAGTCCCTACATGAATTGTTGATTATGTTTTACCAATCGTTTTTGCATGTAAAAATGTCTCTTGTTTTGTGATGCTATGCAATCGGCAGTCTTTGTGAAAATGGGTCTTGGGCTGGCTGGAATTGGGGAGTCTGATCCATGTGCATCTTCTCCAGACCCTGTGCCTATTTGATGGGATTCTGTGGCACAGGCCCATGGGTGAACAAGAGAGGATGTTGCCCAAGTATGTCACCTACACAGCTCCACACTATAGGTCACTTAGTTACAATCACTGCACCATTTCCTTGCTCAGATTTAGCCCTTATGGTTAAGAGTATTTCAGCATCTTCAAATATTTCTTTCCTCAGGGCAAACAAGCAGCTATCTCTCCCCCTCTACTCAACTGATGGAAACTCTCATAGGAGGGACAGTAATTCAGAGATAAATAGACCAAAACACTGCCCATGAGAGTTCATATTTAATGGTGGAGAGAAGACCTAAAACCTAGCAAACTCATAGTAGGAGGCATAGCATGAATGCCTTATCCATGGTGTATAATGAAGGAAGATGCCTTGGTATAGCACCGAAAATCAAAATATCCAAGTGACCATGAATAAGGGAATCAGGTGATAAATCTTTATGGTTTGCTGAATGTCTGTGGGTGGTCACTTTTGACAAACTATGATAACAGTAGAAGAATTGTATTTGATAAATGTGTCTTTGGCATTCTATTTTTCTGTCGAAGTAGTCCCAGGGACTGTAATACACAGGTAATGTGCACATACATACTGATTCAAAATAGGTTAGGTTTCACACTAAGAGTGAATTATGTTGACTAATGAAAACCTGGTTGGACATTGCAATACAATAGCAATAACTAACTAACTAACTAAATAATAATAATAAATAAATAGCTTGAAGTGTTAGCTCTTGCTACCAGATTAATGTATAAATCATGGTACATGGCCACTGACCAGGTTTCCCAATGTTTCAATTAATGTAATTTTTTCACAATTGGATTACAGAATCCCTGAATCCTTTAACTTCACTCTATTTCACATTGAAAATGAAGTTGGAACTAGAGATGCTATACAAAAGATGTTAGTTTGTGGATGCAAATGTATGTATGTTTTGTATCGTTTTTTCCTTTGAGAGAAAGGCTGCTTGGGGTAAATCTCCAGAGTCCTTGCATTATTTGGCTATGATCATTTTTAGAATCATTCTCTTTGTCTTTATAAGGACTAGAATGGGCATGTAAAGACAACTTTTGTCTGTGTTTAATTTTACAAATTTACCAAGAAGGGTGAGTCACATCTTTATTGATCCCACTTCTAAAACAAGTGATGCCAGAATGCTTACTCATTAAAGGCATCTTCTCTCCATTTCTGTCTTGGAAGGCTCAGTGACCTTGGCTAACTCTCTCCCAAAGCTTCCGGTAATCCTGGACAGTCCCACTTGGCCCTCTGCTCATCAACGCACTCTCCCATCTGGCAAGTTGGTTTCCTCTCTGTCCTCCATGGGTTCTGCATGCAATTTCTTATACCCTTGAGTCATTATTTTCCTCCCATTCCACTTCTCCAAACCTTGGCCATCTTTGAGATGCAGTTCAGAGGTACAGGTACCCAAACAATCCTATCAAACCATCACTAAATGCCTAAAGCCAAATCACCCACTGAGCAGCTAATATATTTTGCATACATTAAAAGTTGTTGAGTAAATACCCATTAACTGATGTTGACCTTTTGACCTTCTCTCCTTTTATTGCACCATTTTGTCACATACTTCAGGCTTGGACTCCTCCAGAGAACATAAAAAATGTGTGCTGAAGAAAGTTTTATTCTTATGCTTCCCACAGGGAGTATGCTAGAAAATAGTAATTGCTTAATTAAATTTTCCACCTATAGACGTCATTGTACAAGCTAAAAACAATGTGAGCAAAATTTAACAATACACTCAACCAACAAACAAAATATCCCAAATTAAAAGCAATATGCAGCTGGAACAAGTAAAATGATTTGTTAATGAGAAAAGTATTCATAATAGATAGTAAGTTCCTCACAGCTGGAAGTTATTAAATGGAGACTAACTCAAGAGTCTGTGAGAGAGTCTTTCTTATAAGGGATGGGAGATTGAGTTTAGTAATTCTGGGCTCTCTTAAAAATCTAAGATTCTAGGATAACTGTCTAAACCTAACCAATTAAAAAAAATTATTTTAGTAGTACTAGGAGGTAAGTTCTTTTAATATGTCAAATATTAAAAAGTATAGTCAGAATTAGGAGATTAATTTGAAAGAAATCTAAAAATAACTACTCATTTATTGATTGGCTGATGAAAGTCAAAAGGATGGTTTTCAAAGTGGGTCAGGTATGTAGACACAGCCACAAAGCACTTTAAAATCAATCTTATTTCTCAAATATGCACCTATAATTTAATTAACCTGTACATGTAAATGGGATGGCTACTATGCACATTTTAATAAACAAATATTTATGTGCCCATCAGTCTTGTCAGTTTTCCTGTCTGTGATTTGTTAACTGTGGGTACATAAACAGGAGCAGTGGAGTGTATCCGCCCCTTGGGATTCGGCTGTACCATGGCTGCTGTCCCTGGCCAAGGTTGGGAAACTAGGTCATGTCTTTGCACAGTCATACCTCCAGACATACAGAACTGATACGTTCCAAATAGGCACTGATTCAGACATACCAGCTACAAACTGGCCAGCATTTGTTTGCATTGTTCCTTGGATTTTATTGCTTGCTAAGTATCTTGAGTGATATGCCTAAAGACAGGGTCCATTATCCAGAATTTTGGACCCCAGATGTTTGAGTTCAGTAATCCAAATATATAATGATCACAATTTGTTATTCATTGCAATGTAATTTTTCTATGGGTCTAGAGCAACCATAATGTTTTGTCTTCTTAGTAGTTGGAATTTAGTGTGGTCATTGTATGAAGAAAATTTTGGGATAGAGATTGAAAATGTACTCAGCTGAAAACTATACAGTTGTGGATGCATTATATTTATAATATTTATATAGAACTTGGTAAAGCCCCATTAATTTTTAACAATTTAGGATGCTTTAGTTATAAAATCCTTAAAAAATATATAATACTTCTTTCAAGTGAAGAGTGAGATGTTTTCTGTTTAAGAATGTTTTCTAGGGGAAGCCGGGATGGCTCAGTGGGTTAAGTGCTCTCTTTGCAGCTCTGGGGACCGAGGATCGAATCCCAGCCCGAGTGGACCCATGTGCTGAACTAGGGAGTGCCCCCAGTTCAGTTCTCTCTCTGCCTCTGTATCTCTCTCTCTCTCTCTCTCTCTCTCTCTCTCTCTCTCTCTCTCTGTGTCAAAAACAATAATAAAAGAAAAAAGAATGTTTTCTAAGCAAACATTTTTTTGTTTATAAGTAAATAGGTGTTTTGAAAATATTTGAAAGTTTATTCACTTAGGCTAAATGTTGATTTTGAAATTACTTTTATTCCTCTAATTAAGAAAGTAAATTTTTTTTTCACATAGGGAATACAAAAGGGCACTTCTACCTTACCTGAAAAATACACTTAAAAAAAAAAAGATGTATTGTTTTTGACAGAGACAGAGAGGCAGAGAAAAGGGGAAGAACCCAGAGCAGTCTTCATAGTTGTATGTCATTAGTTTTCGACATGGTTTTGTTCCACACAGGTGGGTGGAGACCATGCAGGGCAGGAACCAGGCCGGGGACCTCCTGTATGGGAGGCACACCCCCATGAGGTGGGGGCTGAACTGGGTACCTTCCACATTGGAAGCTCACCCTGGCAAGAACTGAACTGTGGCCACATCCCAGTTCAGCATATGGGTCCACACAGGCCAGGGCTGGGACTCGATCCTTGGACCCTGGAGCTGCAAGACGAGTTCTTAACCCACTGAGCCATCCCAGCTTCCCACAAAAACACACATTTTAAATTAATAATGTCTGAATCAAAATTTTGTTATATATTAAGAAATGTCTGGAATATGTATAATTTAGTATAAACCCAGAGATATATTGTATTTAAATTGAATGTGTTTTGGTAAAAAAAAGTAGTCTGATTCTTCCATACTAATTAATATGCATCTAGTTGTTAGTTAGCTAGTTAGTTCCTTAGTCTCAAGCAGGGATGTCCAACTTTTGGCTTCCCTGTGCCACATTGGAAGAAGAAGAATGATCTTGGGCCACACATACAATGCACTAATATTAAAAATGCTTGATCAGCTAAAAAAAAAATCTTATAATGATTTAAGAAAATTCACAAATTTGTATTGGGCCACATTCAAAGCTGTCCTGGGCCATATTGTAGCCCACAGGTTGGACAAGCTTTGTCTAAAATATCCTGACTCACAGTTCACTGATGAGTTTTTCATGAACTTATTGGATATTTTTACTTCATTTCCTTTTAGCTAAGATCATATCTAAATTCCCAAGGTATAACTGAGTGCAGAGAACTGGATGGAAGGCAAGAGATGGAGGCTCTGGGGCGACATTTGGATTTCTCTTTGGACATACAAGAAGTAGTGACATCAAGAATTGCAACCTAGCCTACTACGTTACTCTATGGCAGTGGTATCAAACTGGCGGCCCGCGGGCCCCGCATGTGGCCCCTGAGGTAATTTTTTGTGGCCCATGATGCTCTGAAATAAAATTAAAATAGAAAAAATTGTTATGAAGAAAATAACACTTAGGGGGAGATCAAGGCAATGCCATACACACAATTCCCTCGTTAACCCTTTAACTACTGAAGACGAGTATACCCGTGGCCCAGTGCCTTTCCTGGGGGCCTGTGGGCGTGTATAAATGCAATGACTCGGTTCTGGCGACGTTTGTAAATGTGATGTGACCCTCGTGAATCTTGCCTGTTGCACCAAATGGCTCGTGTTTTAATTGAGTTTGACACCCCTGGTCTATGGCAAGGGTGACCCCAGCTCTCACCCTGAAAGAGCCTCAGCTTCTCTTGAAGTAAGATATTAGACCAATTTAGTGTAATGGTATTACTATTAATATTCTTATCCTTCATGTAATTATAATTGTTTGATATAATTGCATGAACCTAAAGTCCCCCCACAACTCCCTTTTGTGGGAGAAACAGACAGTAAAAAGCATGAAATAGTTGGTCTATGCTGTGGTTTTAGTTTCCCTCCCCACCCCTTAAAGCTAGCTGCCTGAATTTTCTTCAGTATGACAGAAGATCATTCTAGAGACTGGGAGGAAGCATTGAGACAAACTGGCTAGGTCATAATGAGGTATGAAACATCTTGTCAGATTTCAGGGTGAAACCGATCTTCAACAAGACTCTCCCACACTCCCCACCTCCACCTCTTCACAACTTGTATTCCCAGAACATGAGTATCAAGATTTCATTTGCCTTGGAGCCCTTCCAGACATTAACAGTGTTAAGAAGAACCATTCTATTAAGTCAGGATGGTGTCCAATAAAAGCAATGAATGATTGGAAAATGGACCGTTTTAATGCTATTCAGTAAATCATCGTGAATGTTCTTAATTATGCAATTCCATCTCTCCTGGGTAATTGGCTTACTCGATTTTTATCTTTCATGGTAGAGAATAATCTGAATTGGGGGTCAGAGTCTTTTAATATTGTTTTATTTCACTAATATTTGAAGATGATGAGGCTAAGTATCTAAGAGTATGGAATTATTTGGACTCCCCTAGGCAACCAAAGAGCATAAAGGTTCATAAGACTGACAAGAATGGAAAAATAATTGTTCTCTTCAGAGACATCTGAACTCTGTTTGCAAAAATAGAGCACTCCATTAAAAAAAAAAATTATTCCTTTGGTTTTGGATAGTAAGCATCATAACATAATTTAAAATTCAAGAGATGTAAAAGAGTATATAGTGAAAAATGTCCCTTCTTTCTTGCACCTAAAGCAACTAATGTTACCAGGTTTGCATGATATTCTCAGAGATATCTCATGCATATTCAAGCAAATATGTGTAAATCTTTGTTTGTTTTTTTTCTTGTTTGCATTCATGGAAGCATTCTATACTGGGATTTTTTTATTTGAGCATTCAGCTCAGGTACTACAGATATAGAGGTGTGCAAAACCCAGCTCTGTTGTGAAGTTTATGTTCCTGTAGTTGGAAACAGGCAAAAAGCAAACAAGGAACAAGATAGTTTCAGATCGTGAGTGTTGGATACCGACCAACAGAAAAGGGAGTGCTGGTTAATTGAGACTAGGTTTACCAAGCAGGTAAGAATTACAAAGAGTCAGTTTTTGCACTTTTGCTTTATTCTGGTTAAATATCTAGACAACTCAACAATTTACCCATATACAGTCCCACAGAACACATTTGTGGAAACATGGAATTTGACACACAATTTGCTAACATGCTGACTCTTTATTGTAATTTAGTGACTCAAGATTTCTTGTCTTATATGGCAAAAGCGATAGGAGAGGCACCAAGAACTTTACTCCTAGGTTTGATATTTTGTGGAAGGTCCACCAAGAGGTTGGGACCATAACAATGACAGCTGCTTCTCATCTGTACTCACTGTTCTGATCACATCACTTAGTCATTTTACAAAACCAGCAATTTGATAGGGAGGATTAGATGGTTCTCTTAATGTGGTCAGTACGTCAAGAAAATTGGAATGGCAAAGAGAGGACAGATTGCTAAAATAAGAATTAAGAAGGACACTTGGCATGGCAGTAAGACCACTGGGAATTCACAGACCAATCATTTAAACTGGGTATCTGGATGAAAACATAAAAAATTCTGTGCACATTTAGACATATTCAAAAATCCTAACATTCATTGTCCAATATCTTGGATGCTAAGTAGAACTGGATACTGGATTAACTTTTTAAATTTTCTTCCAGATGTGTGGCACTGTGTAGAAATATCCCAAGAGAGCTACTTGTGATTTTCCTATAGGTGTGCAAAAAACATGTATTTTCATTTCTCTAAAGTAATTGAGGATTTGTCTGGTTAGTTCAGATAAGTTGGTTCCTTACGTCTAAGGGTGACAAAACACGTACCAACAGAGGTTTAGATTTATGCCATATGTTGAAACATACCTGAAAGTAATTCATTACTTGATGACACAGAAATTACTTTAGATCTCTATTGAAATTCTGTCCTCATTGTGGGCATCAATTCTCATCAGACTGTAAAAGAGATGTAAGAAGGGGAAGAGACTGGGTAAATGAAGCCTCTCCTTCCTCTTTCCCTCTACCACATGGCGCACGCAGAGGTTGCCTTTTTTTAATGGATCCTCGTAGCAACTTGTATGTTTCTGTTTCTCATAATAGAGAAATGGAGGAAAGACTATCTTCCCTGCCCACCCCCATGTCTTACCCCTTTCAGGCTGCGTAGTGCCACAAACTGTGTAGCTCATAAACTACAGAAATTTATTTCCCACAGTTCTGGAAGATGAGACGTTCAAGAACATGGTACCCACAGATTCGGTGTCTAGTGAGGGCCCACTTCCTGGTCATGGATGGGACCTTCTTGCTGTGCCTTTACGTGTTCGCGAAGGGCTAGGGAGTGCTCTGGAGCCTTAAAAAAAATAAGACAGTAAGTCTTTTCACGAGGGTTCTACCCTTATCACTTACTCACCTCCAAAGGTCCCACCTTCTGATATTGCCATCTTTGGGGAACACAAACATTCAGACCAGAGCATGCCCCCATGTGAGTCAATTATTTGTGCTTTTAAGTTTAGATTTTGGATGAATGGATTCTGCTTCTGGGTTAATATTAGTTTGCACTGTTTCCCAGTGATATTGCCATGAGATCTTTCTCGGTTGACTCCACCACAGATGAGAGCCCTTTTGGATAAAAAACAAGTGAACTTATATTTCATATCACTTTTATAGCTATTGTTAGTGAAACCTGAAGGGCACAGGCTGCTCAAACAAGTGTAGAGATGGAGCAATGGAGGTGCGGGTACGTTAGCTGCCCCAAATTGGAGAACTAGGACCACTCTGGAACCCTGACACTAGCTTAGAGCTCCTTCCATAGAATCAGATGGGCTCCTGGGAGCCAGGCCTGAAAGGTGAGCTCCCAGAGAACTTCAACTTCCCCAAAGCTGTGCTGCAATGCCTGCAGATTCCACCTAGTGTCAGAATTCCAATTCTCTGTAAGAGGCCACAGCGTGGGAAACTTTGTTATTCACCGGCCTCTTCTCAAGGCTACTACTTCTCACACGAAGAGGGTCTGCTCTCCTTGGGCCTTTTTCCTGGGTCAGGGGTTGCGATGGTGGGTGGGAAGTCACCAAGCTTGGCACTGGAGTTGACTTTGTGTTTCTCCAAGGAATGATTTGGGTTATTGGCGCCCATGTGCACATTCTGTTTCCCCAGTGCTGTCACAGCAGGTTCCTCTCCCCGCTCCCATTCAATCGAGCTGGCCCATGACCAATTCCAAAATGAAACATTTGTTTGCCAAACACGCACAGCTGCAACCTGCCTACTGCTGGTTCGCTGTGTAACACGCCACCTGCTAGCTCCTTTTCCGGAGAAACAGAGAGGGGGGAGGAGCTAAGTGAGGACGGAGTTCAGGCATCAACTTAGGACCTCTCTTCATCGCCCTGCTGCCTTCTGCCCGCATCTCTGCATCACCTCCCAGGAGCACTGCGAATCTTCTTCTAGTTTCGATAGCAGTTGGGACAGAGATACCACTTTGTTTTCCAAATGGCAGAAAGCAACATATCAGTTCTTTCTCAAAGGTTACGTTTTGGGTACTTTTTGGTGTTATTTTGTGCTTTGTTTTTATTGTTTGGCTTGGGTGCGGGAGTTGTTTACAGAAGACTGGGTTCCGTCCCAGTGCTGACAGCTGTCTAAGGGAGGGAAAAGGAGACCCACTCTTGTTCAGGATGATAAATGTTAGATAAGAAACATATCATCCCAGTTTTGCTTCCAGGAGACAGAGGAAAGAGTGGAAGTGGCTGAAGTTGGACAGAACACAAAAATCCTGAGAAACTTCTGGAAAGATTTTTTACAGCTTTACTAGTATTTTTCCACTTGCCTGAGGTCATTTCCTCTTATCTTATAATCCATTATTTTCTAAGAGAAATTTCATAAAAGAAAGTCTTTTTTAATAGCCCGACTGAAGCGAGGGTGATGAAAACAATAAAAATTCTTGTTTGAAAGTGATTCTTTCCCTGCTTCTAAGACAACCAGGGGAATAAGATAACACAATGTACGGCAGCCCAGAGCTTATGACTACCAGGGCCAAGTGAAATTTGAAGGTCCAGAAGTTCAGAAGTATCACACCTGGTTTTAAACCCAGAGGGCTTACTTCAGTGGAATTCTTCTGGAGTAGAATCTATATCTAGTGGTAGGGATTCACTTTTTGCCATCCACCAAAAGCATTTACATTTTCTTGAAGCTTACATCATCAATTTCACTTTCTTCTTCTGTCTTCAGTTGCTGTCTCTCTTCTTCACTCTTCTCTCCTGGTTCTAGATAGTCCATGTTTTATTTGGTCTTGTTCAAGAAATAATTTGTGTGTTGGAGAGATGGGAGATGGAAAAAGCCAAGAGGAAGACTGAAAAATAAAAATCTGGGCAGCAATATGAATATATATTTTTTATAATTCCTAATATTTTATGACATGAATGATAAATAAATACTATTCTAAGAATCCTACAATTTCTACATTCTGACATACTGAGGTCACCCCTTCCACACAGCCAGTAGAGTCTCAATCTTTTTTAAATCTGTACATATGAGGAGCAGAATTCATTAGTAGGAATGTGATAATCCTGTACAGCCCCTGGCCAATCTTACTGCTACACTGAGTTCTTCATGTTCTAAAGACCCTTTTCACAAATTGACAGCCACTGTTGCCTAGATGATGAAAAGGGAGGAGCAATCTCTAGTCTCCTTGAGTCAGTTGGATATAGTGTGGCAGACTAGTCAGGTGATGTCGCCTTCCGGAATGAGCACCTTGGTCTCCACATTTGGCTCGAGCTATGCTGGAGCTCTCATTCTTAATGTCCTTGTTTAGTCTTGCAGGTGCTCTGCTAGCTCTAACTTACCATCCCAGGCTTATTTTGGACTGAAGCTCCCAGATAGGCCCATTCACAAGGACTGGCTGGTCATTTCCAAAGTGCATCCTGAGTTCTCCTTCCCAAATGTCTGCACACGACTCCTTTTCTGCTGAAAACGCTTTTCTCCAACCAACTCCCCACCTCCTCTACCAGTCAAATACTCCTCCACAGTTGAGGTGAAATGTTATCTTTTTTTTTTAATTGAACTACAATTGACATATGACATTGTATTGATTTTAGGTATACAACATGATGCTTTGTATATATTCCAAATCTTTAATTTGTGAAATACTCTGCAGTTATTCTAGATAGACATCATCCCATGTTTTTGGTGCTACCTTGTTCAATTAAGTTGAATGTGATTTAAAAAATTGTTAATGATCATGTAGGTATATTAAAAGGAGAAGGAGGGGATGCTGGGATAGTTCATCAAGTTGAGAGCTTGCCTCGCAACCACAAGGTCTGGGGACTGAATCCAGGCCCTGGCCCATGCAACTACACCCATATGCTAAGCTGCTGTGTGGCTGGTAATCACCAAGATAGTGGCGAAGGTCCTTGCTTCTCATGCGTTCAGTTCCCGCCCGGTGTGGTTCTACACCTACCTGTGTGGAATGAAACACTGTCACAACTAATGATATACAACTATGGAGACTGCTCTGGGCCCTACCACCCTGCTCAACAATAAAAAATAAATCTTTTTTTTTTTTTTTTTTTTTTTAAGGAGAAGGAGACCCTTGGGAGACTCAAGAGACACAAAAAGTGACTCTCCAAAGAGAGGGGGGGGAAAAAAAAGAAAGGAGAAGGACGAAAGTGATGGGCTTTTAAAAAAAAACTGAAGTGAGTTTCTCTCCTATCCAAAAGGCTTGGAAATGGTTTTTTGAAGGGGAATCATGGGTGCATAGGACCCACGCCTCCCTCCGAGGTAACAGGCTGCTCCACAGAAGGAGTACAAGATGCAAGCACCCAGGGTCCCAGCTGACATGGCCAGGTTGCCAATCAAAGAAAGGACCCTAGAGGTCACCATCAGTGGGTTTCTCATGGAAGGGACCTGAAAAGCATGAGCTGAAACATGAAGCAACATGCCCTCTGGCTCGTCAGGTCCATTACGGAAATGGTTTTATAGACCGAGGTAGGGCAGGAATCTTCAGGAATTGTCCATGCACTACATATAATATGGATGGAGCCACAAAGACACTGGGGTGGAAACAGTAAAAAAGATGAACAGCATTTCTTAACCTCCTCCTCCATTGAATTCTGCGGAGAACATTTGACGTATAGTATTTTCTGTTAATCAAACTTTCTACTATAAATGTATGGTAAGAGAACTATAGTTCAGATATTCCTGGGATTGCCCAGAGAGAAAATATGCCACCAATCAGAATTCTATAGAATGAATCATCTGGGGAAATTAATGAAACTGCACTTGAAGGAAGGCATCACAAGTAAAAAAACAAATAAATCTATGAACTCCGCCCCATTCTTTGGAAACTAGGTCTGTTTTTTTTATCTTCCTAAGCACAGTTGGGAATGGGAGTAAGTAGCTTCTACCACCAAGGCTAAGTGGCCTTAAAAGTCTGCAACTAAGGAGTTTAGGGAGGGACACCAGTGCCTCTGTCCAGGGTAGTCTCTGTCCTGAGCCTGAGGGATTTGGGAAGACAAGCCATGGCTGTCTGTTTCCCACACTACGTGTTTTTCCTTTGTCTAACCGAGGCCCAGCTCAGTACCTGGCATGTAGGAGATTCTCAATAAATATTGACTGCATTCATGAATAAATGACAGCCACTTAATTGAGAAAGCAAAAACGTGAGGTTTATAAACGTTCATAGTTTTTTGGCACTGCTAAAGGCTATAAGGCCTTGGGAGAGAAAGCCATAGGTTTTTAGCAACTAAATACCATGGGAAAGAGAATTTTTTGCTCTCAGAATTTATACTTTAGAACCTTGTTGTTCAAAGTGAGCCAAGAATAGGACATCACAAGAGCATTAACTCACGATATGATCAAGAGTCAGAGGAGGGTGGCTAAGACATACTAGAATGCACGTCAGTCTAATGTGGAGTAAAATGAACAATTTATGAGAAAATAAAACCTGAGACTTCAGGAAAATTTTACTTGACTGCAGACCTCCAACTTTTGCGTTCAGAGTGCTTTTATGAGAGTTTACTAGAAACCCATGAAAGATGTCTCCTCTGGCACAGGATTCATGCTCCTGGGGAGAGCTGAAGGCCTACTTTCTAGACTCAGAGACTTTTGGAGAAATCTCCCTTGCCCTAGGTCACCCAAAACCTGCCATGCCTTCTAAAGTTTCCATCTTCAGTTACTGTCACTTCAGTCCAACCAATAGACGTAGAGAAAGAAAAAACACTGGAAGGTGTTCTTGGGATGTTTTAAACCACAGCCTCACCTATCTGAATCATTCTGGCAGAACTGTTGTGGTATAGATCATCAAGACAAATGCCATTTTCTACGTGGCTGCTGATACTGACTCCTTCTAGGTTTCCAGAAACCTGAGATGGGAGGAGACCAAGGCCTTATACTAAAGTAGGGGAATGTTTTTGTGAGTAAACAGTTCAGATTTATATGAGTATTATTTCAGTGGGAAAAGCAGGAGCCAATATGGGTAACTTTACAGCTGGTAGCCTTCATCCTTCAGTATTATAGCTGCCTAATGAGAATGCGTGTCTTCATAGAAGATGACGTCTGCTTGCTGTTATGTGATATATTTTATAGACAAGAAACATTGCAAAGAAAACACCAGTTTCTTTATATTTAGCAAGTATTTCCTGGGTGGAGCTCTGTGTTTTTCAAGCCTTCCTGCATCAGACCCTCTATATGTTTCTCCCTCTCATTCCACATACCTCCACAATTTTTTTAACATTTATTTTTTATTGTTTTTGACAGAGAGAGACAGAGAGAGATGGAGAGAAAGGGAAGGACCCAGAGCAGTCTCCATAGTTGTACCTCATTAGTTTTCCATATAGTTTCATTCCACAGGAGGGCGCAGGGCTGCACAGGGCAGGAACTGGGCTGGGAGCCTCCTGTAGGGGAGCCATGCCCCTGCGAGCTGGGGGCGGAGCCAGGGGCCTTCTATATGGGAAGCATGCCTGGGTAAAAGCCAAACCTGGGGTCCTCCCACATAGGGAGCTCTCCCCAGCGAGAACCAAACTGGGGGCACACCCCACCTACTCAGTATATGGCTCTGCATAGGTTGGGGCTGGGATATGATCCTTGGACCCTCGGGCTGCAAGATGAGCACTCAACCCGCTGAGCCATCCTGGCTTCCCCACATGCTACCCTGACTGAATTAGTTCAACATATTCTTTTCAGTTTCTGAAGTGTTTTAGATACTTTTTTTTGTGCATGATGATACAAGGATAAGTAAAATAATCTCTACCCACTGGTAACTTCCAGTCTAACAAGGGTGACAGCTATGTACTCAGGTGATTTCAACATAGAAAGTACTTAGATGTATGAACTCGGGTGCTTTCTCTAGCATGCGGCTATAAACATCTGCCTACAGGTTGATGGTGTTAGGTACTTTCTCGTATGGGTTTCTTCTTTTTCTGATGGCATTCCAACTCCTTGAAGGCAGGGTCCATGTTTTTGCTACTGCTATACTTCTCTCCTAGAAGACCCCCAAAACCACAGATTGACATGGTTTTGGATCCATGCTTCACAATGCAGTCCCTTTCTTGTTGTCTTTTTTATAGTTCTTAGAATTTAGTTGCTGAAGTCACTAGGAGAAAGAAGAGGAGACTACCTGTGTTAGCAATTTTTTTCTCTAGCATTATCATTGTACCTCCTCTGAAAGGCCAGACTTTATCTTTTGAGTTGCGTAGGGCCTTAACAGAGGTGCGGTTGACTGTTCATTCCTGCAAGTTTGCTCAAGTGATGAGGAGCATGTGTGATATTTAATGTGCTCTTCAATGTTACTATCTACAGTAAATCAGAAAAGGGGCACAAGCATGATAGTTGCAGTTTAATGATGTATGAAAAAGCTGCCTGGTAAAGTGCACCGTTAAGAAAAGCCGAAACCAGCGCCGAGCAACGACCTAATGATATACTGACAACTTTGTAGCCAAGGCCACGTCTCTAACCTGGAAAGTGATGAACATCAAGCGCCCCTTCAGAGTAAAGACACTAAGGTGAACCCACGGAGGCAGAGAAGTGCAGGGAATGTTGGTTTGGAAAAGGAAGTAAATAATGAGATCATGCATATGACTACAGGCATTCATGAAGCTGAAGCCTCTTGCTGTCTAGTTTGTGGCTTATTTTGAAGATTTATTTTTTTTGTTTTTGACAGAGAGAGAGAGAGAGACAGAGACAGAGACAGAGATACAGAAACAGAGACTGAGAGAAGGGGGAAGGCCCAGAACAGTCCCCACAGTTGCACATCATTGGTTTTTCCACATAGTTTCATTCCACAGGTGGGCGCGGGGCTGCACAGGGCAGGAAATGGGCCGGGGTCTCACTGTGGTGAGAATGGAACTGGGGGCACTCCCCAGTTCAGTACATGGGTCCACCCGGGCCGGGGCTGGAATTTGATCCCCGGTTCCCGGGGCTGCAAAGTGAGTGCTCAACCCACTGAGTCATCCCGGCTTCCCCTGTGGCTTATTTTTAAATCGCCTTTCTTGTTAATCCACTGAAATAAGCCCACAAACTTAGAAAACATACAAGCAAAACCCCTAGGCAACAAAAACAATCTGTTAAGTAGAATGGTATATTGTCAGCAAGTCTTGGATCCTTCAAAGAAATGCCCAAAGTAAAAGTACTATTATTCTTATTATTTTTCTGCTTTTACAAACATGAGCTACATAGTAACTGCAGTTGTATCTTTGGTTTAAAATGCTTACTGCAGCGGAAGCCAGGGTGGCTCAGTGGGTTAAGCACTCACTTTGCAGCGCCGGGGACCGGGAATCAAATGCTGGCCCCAGCTCGTGCAGAACCATATGCTGAACTGGGAGCTCCCCAAGTTCAGTTCTCTCTGTCTCTGTATCTCTCTCTCTCTCTCTGTCAAAAATAAATAAGTAAATAAAAATATATTAAAATGCTTACTGCAACATGAGACTGCAAACTTCCCTATATAGTTCTAAGTAGCTTATAATATTAGTAAGTGTGAGTTTAGAAACTACAATGAATTTTATGTTTTTCCATGAAAACTATCTTGATGTAAAAATATTGTTACAGAATTATAAATGTATTTACTTGTTTAGTAGATAGTTTCAAGGTCTGTTCCTTCATAATTTCTATCTAATTGATTGTGCTTTCTGTCTGGTGGGTTACAGTCTTATGGATTGCTGATTTTGATTACTTCCTGAGGTGGCTACAGTGCAAACCCATGACAGGGTATTCTCCAGATCTTATTCCAACATATCTTAGACTCTTTCTGTTGCTTTGTGTAGACACAGATGGTCAATTTAATTGAATTCAGTGAGGAACATTCTCCTTATTCTGAAAAGCTTAGAGCAGGGTTGGTGAGACAAAACATAGCTACATAGAATGATATTCAGAGAGAGATAGCAAGAAAGTAAACGGTTCCTTCTCTTTTTTTTTTCTCTTCCAAATGGATTATACTGATGAGAAATATAATCACCTGGAGAAAAGGAGAACTAACTTCACATTGATTCTACAAGGTAAATTGTAGAATATGAAATTGGCACTGGCTCTGAAGGAAAAGAAACAGAGGGGCGTGCTAAGTGAGTGTAAGGGCAGGCGAGTGAGCAGAGACAAAAGTGCTTAACATGGGTTTGGGAAACGGGAATGCTACATAGACCATATTGCCAGGAGCAGATGATATGTACATGCTTGTAGTATGGATTACTATAGAAGCAGACAGGTTTCAGGGGTGGCGAACGTTTTGGCGATTGAGTGCCAAAGTTTATGAAATAAGAGTATACTCACTCCACTCGTGTGCCAACCCATCGAGTGAGATAGAGGTATCGATTATTTTTATGTCTATAAGAGCATGAACAATAATTTTTAAAATGGTATTCTCAGCTCCACGTGCCGAAATAATTGCTCCGCGTGCCACTTTGGGCACGCACGCCATAGGTTCGCCACCCCCGGGTTAGGGCAATGTCATGATTACCTTATATGTCAAGCTAACGATTTAGCATTTTATTCAAAGTCCAAGGTATTATCTGTTGCTAAGGGATTTCAAGATTACATTGGTAAATAACAATGAAATGTTTAAACTTTTTTTTTTTTGGCCCCAAAATTTGAATATTGGCCCCTATTCCAAATATTTTTGCACAGGACAGATGGAAAATTTGAATCTTTACACTTCTTGTCATTGTTTATACCAACTACATTTTAATTTATTTATTTTATTTAGCTCATTTTTAAATAGTCCTGCTATATATTAAATCTGGTCAAATCTGTTGGCAGAAATGGGAAAATGTCTGAATGCTTTTGTGACAAGAAAATTTATTTGGAGACGGGTAGAAATCTCAAGAGGAAAAGACTAGGATATTATTGATTTTACTTTCTCTTTTAATTTCCTATTGCAACTGAATATGCATTAATTAGTGGTTCAAAAAAGGAAAACTGACTGTAAAGTAGTCTATGGAAGAGGGTTTTTTTTTAATGTTCAGTTGAAAGAACTGCAAAGTATAATGTCCTTTGCATATGAAACACATAAGTCCAATTAACCATATCCTTATTGCTCTACATTTCAGTCATCCCCATGGAGAAATTTACTTTAAAGGAAAGGCTATTTTATTTTATTGTTAATATCTAAGTCAAGCCAAATTGTTGGAGCACTGTGATTTAGAAAGTAGCTGATGGACATCCAAAAATATATAACTTAAGGTAATCAAAGGGCTTGAGTTACTTCATCTTAAATTTATCGGAAATTTATTTATCCCTGCCCCGTGCACAAGGAATTAAGGCATTCACAATTGTATGGGTAATGTTTGAAGAAAGTGCTTAAGACCCACAAATCTGGCAGATATTAAATAAATTTAGCTTGTTCCATTTGGTGTGGTATTTGCCACCCGTGTCAGCCAACTTTTATAGACATAGATCTAAAGTATCTGATGCTTGCTCCCTGTGCAATAGTTATTTCAGAATTAAGATTATTTATGTATTTCTCTTGAATGCCAATGGAAGCGAAAAACCAAAACTAGTTTGCAGATTTGAAAATCCCAAACCATAAACCTGAAATCCACATTCGATCTCTTCTACTTTTTTCTGTAAGCTCACTTCCCTCCTCCCCTTCCCTCTACCTCACCTCTTTTCATTCTGTTCTTCTCTCTACTCATCACTGCTTCACCCCATTATGGACCCCACCTTACAATGCACTCAATCTCAACTAGTCAGAAGAGAGGGAAAGAGCTTGATTTTTTTTAACTTGGAAGTCAACTGTTAGCATTTCATTACAAGAGCCATTGAAAGGAAAAGGCGAAACTTGCTTTCTACTCATAGGAACCCTCAGATCACATAATTTTCACATTCCTACTGTTGTCACCTAGTGCTTCCTTGCCTTCTAATTCCATCTAAATCTATGGGAACTATAAATTGATATATTACTTAGACTTAAAACTGATTTTTCTTTTTTTACTTTTAGTGTTTTTCATAAAATCCTTAGCCCCTTAAAAGCCTTAACTACATTTGCATGCAACTAATATGAGTATAAACCTCTCAAGTTTTACTGAGTCTTTTTTACAGTGTTTTTGCATTTTCTGCCAAAATTTGGGAGGATATATTTTATAGCCACCAGGTCAGCATGCATATTCTGGTGTTTTCTGGTTTCCAAACTGACAGAACAACAACAACAACAACAAAAACCCTCAGGGAGAGTGAGAAAGCATAGCATTCCATAGCTCCCTGAAAAGTCTCTACTAGCTATGTTTCTCTTTAATCCAGTGGTTTAAAGAGCTGATAAGCGTGGCCTGCGATCCATTGATAGTTCTCCAAACATGAAATGTTCACACTTTGAACTCTCTGCCTGTTATTCCCTGGTCATTTCTTATGGCCCTATTGCAGACAGCATATACATTCCATTGCAGATGGGGGTTTTGAGTGGGTATCTTCCAATATTCTCCAGTACCTGACACCTCTGCTTTTGTCTCAGCCTCCAGGAGCCTCAGGACACCCGCATACTCCCTTTGTGGATAATCTGGCTATTTCCTACCCATAGTCAGGAGTCTCTTTTTTAGGAATCCCTTTAATAATAGAAATGAAATGTACAGGAGTGTTTTCTTCCTCTTCAGTTCAATTTTTTTTTACTTGTATTTCAGGGAAAATAGAATGTATGCTTTATTGTATATTTGTTTAGGTAGGAAAGACAGATTTGAGTCCTATTGTTTTGACTCGGTGCTTTCTCAAGAAGGTCTGAGGATGTGCTTTGTATATTATTTTTCTTTAGGGGGGAAAAAAGCACTAGCTAAGGCAGGCCCTGTGCTAAATGCTTTATTATTATTTTTAAAGACTTATTTTTATTGTTTGAAAGGTGAGAGAGAAAGAGAGAGAGAGAGAGAGAGAGAGAGAGAAAGAGAGAGAGGGAAGGAGGAGGGCCCAGAGCAGTCTCCATTGCTGTACATTATTAGTTGTGATATGGTTTCATTCAACACAAGTGGATGTGGGGCCACTTGGCGGCCTCCTACATGGGAGGTGATAGATAGCCTTCCCCACCAGGTTCCACAGTTACCAGTTGCACCGAAGTTCAGCATATGGGGTTTGCATGGGCTGAGGCGAGGAATTGAACCCTGGACCTTGTGATTGCGAGGCAAGCATTCAACCATTGAGCTCTCCAGGCATCCTGCTATGTTTTGTTTAAATGATCGAAGTTCTTTAATTCTCCCAATAACTCTATGGATGTGCTATTTTCTTTTTCTCTATATTACAAATGAGGAAGCAAAAATTCGGAGAGTTTAAAGTCACACAGCTCACATTGGATGCAGCAGAATCGCAATCCTATTGTCATGAATATAAAAAAAGTAAAAAAAATAATAATAATAATAAAGGAAGCCGTGCCCTTTCTACTACACCATGTAGTCTCCCTAATAGATCATTTGTTTTCAGTCTTATGTCAGAATTTCTGAATTGTAGGTCCCCTCACCCCCCCACCCTTTTTTTGAAGCATACAAAAACTCCCTACTGCCTGGGCCTCTAGCATGCATAACAGAAGCACTTAACCTCAGAGATGGCTGAACGTCAGAAAGGTTGAGACTTTGCACTGTCTCCTCTGTGTTTTCACCCAAAGACAGGGTAGGTCAATGCAGTGAGCAGGCGTTCCTGAAAGTGAGGAGTGTTTGGAGAAGAGTTGTCTACTTGTAAACACAAGGTGATGTGAAAATTCAGAGGCACGAATGCAATCAACCTCAACTAATCAACAATCACTGAGAAGCAAGGGAGGACTTAGGCTCTGACACCCTATGAGAGACTAAACAGAAGCCAGCAAAGATGCTCACAGCGTCAAGCATGCAGCCTTCCCCGTCCATCAACACCTGCCCGCCTCTCCCTGCCTCTCAGAATCCTTCAATGAGGATGCTCTCACTCACTAGTGAAAGTAACCATGAGATAGGTGCTCTTGTTGTCTCCATTTTGTACGGGATGAAATTTGGGATTAACAAGATAGGTAATTTGCCCACAGTCTTATAGTTACTGCATAGTAGAGTTGTATGGGACTGGGTGACCAACAGTGAGATGGGATGCTATAACACACTGGACCATTGGTCACCCTAGAGTGATGGTTCTGCCTGACTTCAGCCTTTATGTGGCACTGGCCCATAAGATTTTCGTTTTGATAGAAATTGAGTGATAAAATTCAATTTGTACAAAACAAGAATGGTCATCTACCAGTTCTAGAAAGGTTCTTGGGTGATGTTTCTGTAAGCCCTTCCTCCCCCATCTCAAAGCAAGGCAAAAGTGTCTGCCATGCTCATTCTCTTCTCTCAATTCCTGAGTAGTGAGTGGCCACGTGTGGATTTGAGCCCCTTACTCATGTGGGCCCCTGTGAGTGGTGGAAGTTGCTGGGCATTATAGGAGGAAAGGAGAAGGCAGGCTACAATTAGGAATCATTTTCCTGTTATCTCTGATAAATTGCCTAAGAAATCTCAGAAGAAAAAAAACCCCAAATTTCTAAATCTCCTGTAACATGTTGCTACTTATTTTCTCACCCTAAATATACATTCTGCTTATGCTAACTTTTACAAGTCACAATTTCATACTCCTTTTCTTAAAAAGAGAGCCCAAAGTTGTACAAGCTTCAGGCCCCCACCAGCTTAGATCTGACTCTGCCGAGCCCTTCATGACTCTAGCCGGTATCTCCTTACCCTGGATAGGGTCTCACATTATCTCTATCCATGTTCCACACACCCTCCTGATTAAAACTTTTAAGAAACATTTCAGTACCTGAATATTAATTTATTTATAAGTTACGTACATAAATAAGTCACACATAAAATATACAAAAAAACAGAAATTTTAAAAGTTGAAATTAACTATAAGCAGTCAAAATGTTAATATGATAGTTGCCCTTCCCAGTGGACAATCATATGACCATCTTTTGTTGTCTGCAACCATTTAGGAGTCCCTGGTCCAACTACTGGTTTTTGATCTGAGTGTTCTACAACTGGTTATACAATAACCCTTTGGGGATTGAACAGACTCTGTTGTTAAGTTTTATGCCTCCCTGAAATTGCAACTGTCTTTTTCAGCCCAACTGTGATGCAACGCCATTGATTTATCAGATGAACTTTGTAATATATACATGTTATTAAATTAGGGTTTCATAGTATTTTTGAAAACAGTTTCTGCTGTTACAAGTCTTTCAAATTGTCTTCTCTGTTTATAACATTTATTACATCTCACCCAGGTAGCTATCACTACAAAAATATCTGATGGGCTTAGCTATTCTAAGGAACTAATAACCAATAATTACCTAATGTATTATTATCTGAAGGTATATAAATTTTCTATAATACTTCTTGAAGTTTTTCAGAAATAATTATAAGAATTTCTGGAATGGTGGAGTTCGATTAGGAGGAGAGATCTTTTTGAAATAATACCAAAGCGTCACTTCCTGATCCTTCTAAAGCATTGACTGATGGCCAAGTAAGGTTTATTTCATTCTAGGGCCATCTCTCCTCAGTGACATGACCTCACATTCTTGTTTAGAATAGACAGGAGGAAGGTGACTGCTGAGTGGACAGATGGATCGTTGCCCAAAGTCAACAAGTCAGATTATACTCCCTGTCCTGCCACTTTTAAGAGTATGTATTTGGGCTAGTCACTATCTTGACCTAAGTTTCTACAGTAGGAAACTGAAACAAACAGGGGCTGGGCAAGATCGCCTTGGGCTCTTCTGCAGTTCTAGGATGAGCACCATAGTTTCATCACTAGTATGGCTGCATGCTAGAGAGGCCTGGAGGCAGGGATGCTGTCTGAGTTATAATTCACTTTGTATATGCTCATGTGGGGTTTGTGCCAAGTGGCTCTCCCTTTAAATTTGGGTTTAATCTCACAGACAACTTTCTTTTCATTCAATGAATCCCTGATGCACATGTGCCTCTCCATTGGAATTTTTAAAGCCTTTCCAATGGGCAAGTTCTGGTCTGCCTGCTGAGCCCTGAATTAAATTAATAATTACTCATATATAATGATCTTCATATTAATCCCTGAACCATAAGATTGAAAAAAAAAAAAAAATCCTCGAGCGGCCTTGTATTTTCTACATGTTCTCTTGCTTTCACATGTGAGATTCTCTTTACTGAGTATTCTCTTTAGCCTCCACTAAATTCCCTTCCTCATCTTTCAAAGGCAACTGTTAAATGCCAGGACCTCCATAAAGCCTGCTGGGATTTACCCGTTCATATGCAACATAACCCTATGCATCGGACCTCTTGTACCCAACCCGTTATCCCTAGGGGGATCATTATTTCTGGACACTGCTGCTCCTCCCCTAATATCACAGACCTTTTCTTATTCATCTTTATTTGCCTTTTCTCTTGTTAATGCTCTCTCTTTCTCTTACCTCCTTGTACTGATCATAAATATCCAGGCATCTAGCATCCCCCTACTGTTAGAATCTAAAGTCCTTCTTAGAATCATCGTTAAGGACATAGTGTGATTTTCTTGAATGCATTAATGTGGTGTATTTTTCTTTATAAACTAACAGTGCATTTCACTAAAGACTTCTTTGGTGTTCTACCTGTGGGGGAAAAAAAAAGAGATACCAGCACAGCTCAGTGGGTTGAGCGCTTGCTTTGCAGCCCCAGGGTCTGAGGATTGAGTCCTGGTCCCGGCCCGAGCCTGTGAAGACCCATATGCTGAACTGGGGTGCGCTTCCCATGTGGGAGGCCCCTTGTTTGGCCCCCCATTTGCTTCCAGCTCAATGTCCAGTTTGGCCCCTGGCTCAGGGGAGTGTACCTCCCACGTGGGAGACCCGTGGCCCTGTCCTTGCCCTGCCTGGACCCGCTCCCACCTGTGGAATGAAACTATGTCAAAAACTAATGATGCACAACTATGGAGACTGCTCTGCACCACCCCCCTGACCCCCCTTCTCTCTTTGTGTCTTTCTGTCTCTGTCTCTCTGTCAAAACAATGAAATAAATCTTAAAAAAAAAAATATCACCCATTGTGCCAAAGTGCACTTCCCTGATACCTTGTGATTCATTGAACACCAAAGCGTAACTCATTCTTACCCCCAAACCAGGAAGTCTAAGCTCCTCTCCTGTACACAGGTCAGTTGACATGACGTGTGGTGGGAGTTTCACTTCCATTAAGTGGGTATTTTGAAGATGAATAATAAAAGAGATTACTGAGATCACTGATGCAGTTCCAAGACACTGTCTAGAGAGGCCCTGGAGGAAAGCCGGGGGACTGCCAGCTACCTGAGATGATAATTACCTTACAAAGTGCGGGTGATGGGCGGGCCTGCCTGCAGTCTTTCTCCTGTGCTTAAAGAAAGGGAAGCTTGAGCAATACTTCGTGAGGCTGAGACAGGCATAATTCTCCTCCAGAATCTTCCTGGAAGATCAAGCAGCTACAGTTCAGAGATCCATGGTTCTGTGTATTTACCCACCTCGGGAACTGGGTAGCCAGACTTGGAAGCCTGGGCCTGGTTATTCATTTGAGGCCCAGTAGGTTAAGGTGACCAGATTTTAACATTGGTAAAGCGGGACACCATTGACCGGGGGGAGGGGGTTCTTGATTAAAAATTTGGTCTATCTCCCGCCGTTCCCTAGCTTGTCATGCATTCTTTCCAAAAATCGGGACTTTTTTAAAACACCGCAGGACGCGGAACAAATTGTTAAAAATCGGGACTGTCCCACCAAAAGTGGGATGTCTGGTCACCTTACAGTAGGTCCTTATTGTTTTAAATAAGCTCTACAGAAAAACAACAGAAAGATCATCATTTGAATCAAATCATGTTTTTGTGTTTGTTTTTTAATTTGCTTTGAGCAACACAAAAGGCTTAATCTAGAACTGAGGTGGAAATTGTAAGGCCTAGTAGGGACCAAGTTTAGTCCCAGCTACCATTTACTGAGTACCTACTATATGCCAGGACTGTGTAAGCCCTCCAAAATATAATCATTTTTTCAGTAAAACGGGGGTTATAATACCTACCCCCAAGAGTTGTTCTAAGTTTGAAGTGAGTTGTTTCACACAATATTTGTCACGTGATCTGTCTGCCCTCACGAATAGAAGCAGTTACTTTGACCTTAATTCATTTTCACAAAGATTCAGTGAGGTAACCTAGGATGTCATTTGTCTCCTCAACCTGAAACCTTCCAGGTGTCATTCACAGAAAATAATCATGCTCCTAAATTCATAACATGTTGCAATTTACATAATGCAGTAATGTATATTATCCTCTTTCATATTCAAACCCTTACTTCTTTTGAAGTAAGAATTAGTTTCTCCATTTTAGAGATGAATCTTTGAGATGGAGAGTCCTCAAATGACTTGCTCAAGGTCACATGATTAGATAAGCCTCAAACTCATCAAAATTTACTGGTGGCTTTGGATGAAAAAGGCCATGGTATCCTTAGTGTAATGGCACCAAATTAGCCTTTTGTTCTGACTCCAAAATGTCTTTCCTGTCACCTGACAATAGCTCCCACAAGGTTACACTTTTGAGTTAAGGCATTGAGTTTCCAAAGGGTCTTCATCAAATCTGCAAACATATCCCCCGAGTTGGGTGGCATAATAAACCAGTGCATCTTAACCTTTTCCATAAAACACTTTCAACATATCTCATGAATGTGACTGTGTCAGGTTCCTGTGGTGTTTCTAACAAGTAACTGCAAATTTGGTATCTTAAAACAAACATCAATTTATCATCTTATACTTCTGAAGGTCAGAAATTAGAAATCAGTATGATTGAACTGAAGTCAAAGTATCAGCAAAGCCATATTTCCTCTGAGGGCTGGAGGGGACAATCAGGTCCTTGCCTCTTTCAGTGTTTGGTGGCTGCCAGCATTTCTGGGCTTGTGTTCCAGTCTCTGCCTCCTTGTTGCCTCCTCTCCTGTGTCGCTGTGTGTTTATCTCAAATCTCCCTCTGCATTCCTCCTTAGAAAGAGACATGCCATTACACTTAGGGCCTACTCAGGTAATCCAGGGGAAACCCCTGCTCTCAGGATCCTTAGTCACATTTTTTTTGCCATACAAGGTGACATTCAGGCCTTTACCATGTAAGTAATAATCACTTCTTCTGAGAATGAGGAAGTGGATGCAGGCAGACCTTGGAGGTTGCACAGGTTTGGTTCCAGACCACTGCAGTAAATCGAGTATCACAATAAAGTGAGTTGTAATCTTTTTGCCAGTGGAGGGGCTTACCTTCAATTGTAACAAGCAGAACATCTGTGTGGTGCAATAAAACAAAGCACAATAAAATGAGGTGTGCTTGTATATCCTTGAGGGTCGCACTTAAACCACTCTCATATCTTAACAGAATGCCTCATTTCTAGAAGAGAGTGATTGTGGGACCTAAAGCCTGGAACCTTAGCCAGAGTACCAGTCCACTGTCTCGGGACCTAGCACCCCAGTCTATGGCTGGGCCCTCTAACTTCAAATGGCCCTGCTATTGCCCATCACCTAAGGAGTGAACAATAAATATTATAGCTAATAGGAAGTGCCGCTCTCCTCAATGCCTCTATCTACCTCACAACCTCTCCCATCTCCCTACTTCCAGAAGTCCTTTTCTAGCCATTCCTCAAGGCCCAGCTGCAGTGCTCCATCACTAGGCCCCCCCTGACCACCATGGCTGAAATGAATCCCCCCGCCTCTGAACGTCAGCAGCGCTTTATGGGACTCTTTTTATGTGATTGCTTTATGACATCTATCACTTTTTAGCTTGCATCCTAGTCATTTATATACACTTTATCTCTCCTCCTAAATTCAGAGTTTCCCAGGGTTGAAATCATCTCCTACTAGGCCCACTACAATAGCCTTCTAATGGATTTCCCATTTTCATTCTTCCTGACCCGCCATCAGTTCTCCATGCAGCCACCGCAGTGATCTCTATAAAAGAAAACTCAGATCGTACTATTTCCCTGTCCGAAAGATTTCAGTGGCTTTCTATCACACTCAGAATAAAGCCCAAACTTCTTCTCATGCTGGTAAGACCTGGCAACAGCTGCAGACCCTCCCCAAACCCTCAACCAGCTGAGGCCACCTTCAATGACATTCCCCCAGGGCCCTGCCTCTGTGGAACTTCAAGGTGACCTGTCATGATAGACCACATGCAACACAGTGGCCCTCTGGGTAATCCATTACCCAAAGGCACCCTTTCCCTGGACTCATGCAGCCCGTGTCAGAACCTACACCATCCTTGACAGGGAGGGCCCAAGCTCGAGCCTGTCTGCAGTTGGACCCCACTCACTAAGCTCCCCTCTGCAGGCCATGACCTGCCTGTCCCAGCGGAAATAGATTCCCGCCCCGGATTCTAAAGCTGGGACATATTCAAGTAGAAAAATGAAGGAAAGCAATAAAGTGTGAAGGATGAAGTCCAGAAGGATGTTTATCACAGCATTATTTGTAATGGTGAAAACTGCAAATGACCTAGATAGTTATCAGTAAAGAAATAACTGAATTATGTTAAGTCTAACTACAGAAAATTGAGCAGATGTTAAAGAATGAGACAGTGGTTGCCCGGGGCTGGAAGACTGCAGGGAAATGGGAAATGGCTGCTAATGATTATGGGTTTTCTTAAGGGCGGGGAGGGTGATGAAAATGTTCCAAAATAAATTGTCATGATAATTGCACAACTCTGCAGACACACAAAAAGTGTTATTTTGTACACTTTAAATGGGTGAATTGTATGAAAGGGTATTACATCTCAATACGCTTTAAAAAAATATGATTAAGCTATATGACCTAACAAAGAAAGAACCATGCTACTACTTTTTATTTTAAGTAAAAGCATGTTATAGAATAATTTTTAAATCTATATTTCTATTTTTTAGAAACAAGGTATATGAGGGCTGTCTGGAAAGTGTTCAGCCAAGTCACTATTCCTATTACATTGACAATGACTGTATTTTTTTCTGACTGGCCCTCATACACACATATGCAAATATATTTATGCACACAGACACACACACACACACATATGTGTGCATACACATGCACAGAGAGGTTAAGAGAGAGAGTGGGGTGAAAATGCTGCCCAGGACAGTTAGTTCTGGGCAAATAGATTGGTATAAGGATGGAAAGGTGAATTCATTTTTCATTCCTAACCAATTAGGAATGATTTCAGGTGCAAGTACTGGAATACCTACCTGACAAACTGAAAACAGCGAGAGGTTGGTTAGTTTTTCTCTCACGACAAGAAGGCTGGAGATAGACGGCTGCTTGCCTTGATTTCAAGGCTTGATTCTGTCAGGACTGGCATCTCTGGGATGACCTTGGATTTCCCTTATGCTTGTTATGGGATGACTGCTTAGTCTCTGGACAATAAAGTCAAAAGTTACTTAGCTTCCCATGGGCTTCAACCCATTTTTTGCTTTTGCCTTATTACCAGAATTATGTCACATGGCCATTTCCAGTCATAAGGAGAACTGGGGAAGTATTTTCCTTTTCCAGTCTGAATGGTGGTAGGTACTAATTGAGATGGGGGTTGGGAATAAATGTTAGGTCAGCCATCCAGCAGTACCTACCTTCTTAATATGCTCCAAGTGTACCCCAACAGCTTTCCTTTGCATTTTTAAAGAAGCTTTTATTTCTTTTGTAGCTATAATAATAATAATATTAATAATAATAATAAATCTCATCATTCAAAGGTAGATACTATCATCATTTTGGCATATATTCTTTCAAATGTCTCTCCCTTTTTCTCTTAATAGATAGAAAGATGGGTAAATAGGTAGGTAGGTAGGTAAGTTGATGGATAGATAGATGGATAGATAGATACAAAGATAGATAGATAGATAGATAGATAGATAGATAGATAGATAGATAGATAGACACACAGACAGATAGACAGACAGATAGATAGATAGATAGATAGATAGATAGATAGATAGATAGATAGATAGATAGATAGATAGATAGAGTATATACAAAGCCTGTCAAGAAAAAATCCAGCCATTGCCAATATAACAGGAATAGTGACTTGGCTGGACACTTTCCAGACAGCCCTCACACATGTATACATGTGTGTGAATATAAGTACATAGACAGAATTATAATATATATATAATTTTATATAAATAAGATCATACCCTACTTCTAATTTCTAACCTGCTTTTTTTCACTCAGAATAACCTTAGATGGATATGGCTAATTGTTGCATTGCTATTTCATTATTTTATGAATTCCCTATTTACAGATGTTCATGTTATTTTGAATTTTTTATTTTAAACAATACTGCAGTAAACATCTTTATTGATTTTGGCACTGTAGTGCTAGTGTCTATCTCATGTGGACATAGTGACATTATTATTTAAACTTAAAAAAAATCTGCCAATGACATGAGATACTTAAAGTGATCATAAATAACATTAGGATTTCTTCTACTTTTTCCAAGAATATTTTTCCTCTTGCTTAAAATAGTAAAGGACATTTAAAGAAGCACATGTCAAAATATCAAAAAATATTAAAAATACCTCAAAAAATTTTTCAATATTCCCTTGAAATAAAGGAAGATCTAAAACTGTAAATTCAAAAAGAGAGATTAAGGAAAAAAGCCCTTATTCCTGATATATATTCATTTCTTGGATTCAAAAATAAACATTCATTTCTTCAGTTGTTTTAAAAGAGAGAACTTCCATGTTATTTATAATGAAAAGAAAAGATTACGTTAAGGCCCGACACAACTTGACAAAAGCCAGAGGATGCAAACTGAACATCACCCCTCTATCCCAAACTCAGGCTTTTTAAAGCCAAAATGGTTTTAACAAAGAACTGTGCTCCAATCAATCAAATTACATCTTTTGAAGATACAGTGGTGACTTCGTTAGGACAGAGTCAATACCATATCTAGCACTACATGCCTCCATTGCAGGGACTCAAAACATTTTTATGAACACACTACAGGAGGGTAATGGGAGAGACCTCACCGATTAACGGCTGGGGAAAATAAGATTCTGGTAAATCTGACCCAGGGAACCATCCTGCAGCTGCAAAGGCAGATAAAAGGGAGACATAAAACAACCTGGCAAGTAACCTGCCCTGACATGTCTGCATTTTCCTGCCCGTAAATATTCTGGAAATGGGCAGATGGAGGTGGGAATAGACTGCTGGTAAGGAATCTGTGTATGTGCATATACTAACTACTGTTAGAGTAACACATTTGTTCTCCCAGTGAGTTACTCTGAATAAGTCATTCATTGTGTATTTACGCTTATTGTCCATCGAGCAGTGTTCCTGATTGCCTTCTAAATCTACATCATTTGTAAGGGAACTACCTAGATTTATCATAGTTTCCTCTTCAAAGACTTCACCACCTTCAATTGCTCCCATTCTTCACCCCCTCACCCCTGCCAACAGTACCCAGAATTGAAGACCACAGGTCCTCTCTGAGACCCTCCCAAGCTGGCAGATTTCAAAGTTGTGGGAGAGCCCTCTTATCAGACAGGATAAGACCACTTGTTAATCAATTAATCCAATGTTAGTTTAAGAAGGAATGATTTTAAATGGTGTTATGCTTAAACATTTGTTTTCATGCACATTTACTTCACATCTGTTGATTCAGGAGTGAGGCTACTTCCTTCTGTCTGGGTTCTCTTTGGAGTTTCACGGCATCTTTCTTGTATAAACCAGATCCAGAATGCATTTCTACAATTTCCAGTTTGGGGTTTCTCTGAGAAATTTTAATGATACTTGCAAAGCAATTCGGCTGCCAAAAAGCTGTCTACAATTTTTTTTACGGCTTTTTCTAATCTTTTACAGTTGTCTTACCCACTCCTATTTCAATAGCTTACTTAAAAAAAAAATTCACCTATAGCAAGTCTTTTCCAAAGTACTTCACTTAATTTTTCATACGTATAGCCCATTCTACACTCAAAGTTTGCCTGATTATATAATATCTTGTGAAATGACATAATTATATTAAAATGTACAATGACGTAAGGAGGTTTGGAAACAAAGTACAGATGCAATTGTTTCCTGGTGAGCGCTCAATTCCACTGTGAAGAGCCATTACCATTCATCCTGCAGCCGTTTTTGTTCCTTTTTTTATTAAATTTCTTGAGGTAACATTTGTTAATAACATTACATCAGTTTCAGGTGTGCAGCATCATAATTGGATGTCTGTATAGTCTATTGCATGCTTGCCACCAAAAGTCGAGTTTATGCAGTGAATAGAGAAAGAGCAGTGGCTAATCAGGTGGGTCTAATCTGGCAAAGCGTTTTAATAGGGACCGGTTAAGAAAGCTGCTGCTGTAGATCTGCCCACCTGCAACATTTTGAGGCTGAACGATTTTGGAAAACTGGCTGAGAAAACCAGGACTACGCTGCTTGTCATGAGCTCACTATGTGACCACGAGCAGGGGTGATGTTAAAGTGTCCAAGAACCGTTGGCCAGTATAGACTGCACACTGTCTGATTAGAACACATGCTGACCCTCACCAACCTGTAAGGATATACTGTGTGTGCTAGATGGACATCAACTCCGAGCACGCATAGTGACCTTTGGGGCCTATTCACTTGCCAATGAAGGAGGTTGGTCACACAAAGTTCTATAGCTCCTTCTGACTCTGCAATTCTTGATTGAGCTCTTTCCAGTTCTAATTGATTTCCTCCCATGGGATTCACCAAGTCACTGATTCAATTGTTTGTTCTTTCTTTGGATAGGTGCTGTCTCAGAATTGTCATCGAGACACAGGCTCTCACAGGCAATAACAAGAAGACAATAACAAGGGAGGCACACATGATAATGTTTGTTTATCACATGTAAATATATAGTATCTATTATATAGTTTATATATGCTACATTACAAAAGAGATGTACTTACACAGATTCACCTCCTCCAGCCTGATTCTCCAGGGGTCTGTGTCCTGCATGTTTTTGTTCTGCTTTTAACCTGGGGATGATGCTTCTTTTTGTGCCTTGCTTGGTTTATATACAGATTGGAGCATGTTTCCCACATGCAGCTTTTTGTTTGCCAACAAGCCCAGCTGTTGGAGGGCACTGAAGATCACCCAATGACAGAAAACAATCTTGAATACCTTTTTCATGTTTCCTTCTACTACCCTCAAGGAACTTTTCCAATAGTTGCAATTCGAAAGGTCTCCTTCACTTACAGGAAACATTTACTCCTTTCTACCTTTTTTTTTTTCTTTCCAACTCATCCTGAAAGAGTTTACCATAGAGCAGGTAGGGGGCCCTTTTCAATTGCCTCTAACATGCAAACCAAGGGAGAGCCAAGTCCGTCTGCCCAGACTTTTATTTTGAACTCTAAAGGGAGACAGGACATGACAGATTTGAACACTTGCTTGGGGAAAAACAAAAAAGGCAAGAAAGAAACCTCCAAACTACTTTACAGTGTTAGTCCAGGCTCCTGTATGCCAAGTTCCAGCCCATAATAAATTTTATTGCAATGTTGTAAACTCCTGAAAAGAGGAACTTGGAGTAGAAGTGCTGACATAAGCTGCTGGAGCCACAACACTGCATTCTTGTGGGTTCTGTCCTGACATCAGCCCGCATCTAGGGAAAAAACCCCAAATAATAAAACCCCAAAATAATGTTTTGCCCATCAGAAAGATTCTCTGATTTCCTTTTAAATTAATTTTAATAAAAAGAACTAGGGCATCTCAACAAAGAGAAACGAGCACTCTGGCAAGCAAACGCATGACTTGGTGTGGTATGGATGCACTTGGATGAGAACTCAAAGAGTTATTCAGTTAAAGTTAAATTTATCTTGCAAATAAAGCTGGCCTTTTGGTGGTGGGTGTGTGTGTGATTATTCATGTAAATGACAGCTTTATACACTATAATTACAGTCATTAATGAAGGCACAATTACTTTATCATATATTACCAAGATCAAAGAAGGTCTCTTAAGAATCAGTTCTCAGCATATACACTCAATACAGAAATTAGACCAAATATAAACTGAAAATTTTTGCTTAAATAATGCTCTAGAGGTTAAAAAAAAAATAAGTTGGAGTTGAGGAGTGAGAAAATTAAAAAGACACACTAGAGGTCACTGTTGCTACTTCAGCTGAAGAGTATATTTATATATATGTGTGTATATATATATATATATATGTATGTGTATACACACACACACATATCACATATATATTTTTGGTAGGCTGTGTACATATCAGAAAATTTGTAAAAAGATGTTACTTTCATTAAATTAAAAAAAAAATCCATCATAGTATTTTTTGCCTCTGCCCGTATATGGACAGTTGGCTATTCAAAGATTGAATTAAAATAGAAATCTTAATTTTGAGGATTTATTTTATGATGATATCAAATACTCCATCTCTGATGAAAAATCTTGCACTTACTTTGTACATTTTGAAACACACCTTTCAGATATTTTTCCACTGAGCTCTAAAAGTAAAAGTAATTGAAGAATTATGATTGGTACACTTCTTTTTATCAAGGGAACATGATTCCATCTCTTGGCACTGTGCAAAAACATGAGACTGTTGAATATGGATAATATATTAACTGCCATCTTTGAAACTATAGAGAAAAAGAATCTTTTCGGTATAGTAAGTCTGTGAAAAAAATTTGGCACAGGCCATGGGAATTGTTATTAAAAAGTTTCAACTCCTTGTACATAAAAGGAAATTATTTTAGGAAAACAGCCAGTGTCCCAGGTGAGCATTATAAATACCGCAAGTCTAATAGGAAGAGTTCCCTTGTTCGCAGCTTGTGAAGGTGGTTTGGCGTCTCTATATGCCACCAAGATCTCTGATGCTCAGTAAGTCCACACTATTGCTATAGAGAAGGGGCTGGTGGTCTATCCCAGAGGCTTCTGAGTGCATTAACAGAGGAGCTAAAGACTGAATGGACTATCCCAATAAGAGTAGCATATCACTGCCAAAGAATAGACTTAGTATTCTTCTTAGAGTATTGGTCTTAGACATGTGTCCTGGTAATAGAAGTGTCAATCAAGACGCACGTGGGTAGATGCAACTCTAGGCCTTGAGACATTTCTCTTCTTTCCGTTCTTTGCCTGTGAAACAGATCTGGCCCTTTTTAATAAAGCAAGGCCTACCAAAAAGGAATAAAGGAGGAAGAGGGGAGAAAACTGTATTGTCTCCGCTGAACCTCTACTTAGCACTCCATTATATTATGTACTTTTTTTCATGTGGCTCAGAGTCCTGGGAGTAAATAAAGCTCAGAGACCTGGGTAATAACTCCTCCATAACTGGGTACTTTCTACAAGTATCATGGGTGTGAGTAAATAGATTTTGAATTTCATTTGAGTATTTAATAGAGAATTTTATATTTTTAACAGTGTTTTCCAAGTATCCTTTACTAAACCGTTGGTGGTAGCAGGAGAGATGATTTGGAGGCTCATGACCTCAAGATGAATCCTAAGTATGTATTGCATCCATGTGATGGTGTAGCATGGGGGAGAAGTCCCTGGGCCCTGGGGACACTGCTTTCTCTACTACCCTGCCAGGGTGAACTTGGGCAAGTGCTTGACCTTTGTAAGCCTAATTTTTCACTTGTAAAAAGAAGAGCATCATTTCTTATCTTCAGGCAGGATTACATAAATTAGTCA
>PVKE010011845.1:0-39422 GCA_004027555.1 Craseonycteris thonglongyai | reverse complement strand
CTGGATCATATAGCAATTTTGTTCTTAGTTTTTTGAGGAATCTCCAAACTGCCTTCCACAGTGGTTGTACCAGTTTACATTCCCACCAGCAGTGTATGAGGGTTCCTTTTTGTCCACAGCCTCTCCAGCACTTGTTATCCCTTGTCTTGCTGATTATAGCCATTCTAACAGGTGTAAGATGGTATCTCATTGTGGTTTTAATTTGCATTTCCCTAATTGCTATGATGTTGAGTATTTTTTCATGTATCCGTTGGCTGTTTGTATGTCTTCAGGAGAAAAATGCCTGTTTAGGTCTTCTGCCCATTTTTTATTTGGATTGTTCGGTGTTTAGTTGTTGATTTGTATGAGTTCTTTATATATTTTAGATATTAGCCCCTTATCAGAGGTATTATTTGCAAATATTTCCTCCCATTCGGTTGGTTTCCTTTTTACTTTGTTGACGGTGTCCTTTGCTGTGCGGAAGCTTTTTAGTTTGATATAGTCTCATTCATTTATTTTTGCTTTTACTTCCCTTGCCTTTGGGGTCAAGTTCATAAAGTACTCCCTGAGCCCAAGGTCTGTAAGTTTAGTGCCAATGCCTTCATCTATGCACTTTATAGTTTTGGTTCTTATATGGAGGTCTTTAATCCACTTTGAGTTAACTTTGGTATATGGTGACAGTTCACAGTCCAGATTCATTCTTTTGCATGTGGTTTTCCAATTTTCCCAGAACCATTTACTGAAGAGGCTTTCTTTTCCCCATTGTATATTTTTTGCTCCTTTGTCAAAGATTATCTGTCCATATATTTGTGGGTTTATTTCTGGGTTTTTTATTCTGTTCCATTGGTCTGTATGTCTGTTTCTCTGCCAATACCAAGCTGTTTTGATTATTGATGCTTTGTAGTATAGACTGAAGTCAGGGAGCGAATATTTTTTAATTAATTGTTAATTTTTTTTGGAGTGACATTGGTATGGAAGTTCCTCAAAAACTTAAGAATAGAATTACCATGAGACATAGCAATCCCTCTTCTGGGTATCTACCACAAAAAGTTGAAAACCTTAGTTCACAAAAATATTTGTACCCCAATGTTCATTGCAGCACTGTTCATGGTGGCCAAGTTGTGGAAACAACCAAAGTATCCTTTGATAGATGACTGGATAAAGAAGTTGTGGTACATTTACACAATGGAATATTACTCAGCAATAAGAAAAGATGAAATATGGCCATTTGTGACAATGGATGGACCTTGAAATCATCATTTTAAGCAAAATATGTCAGACTATAAAAAAATCAAGAACCAGGGGAAGCTGGGATGGCTCAACAGGTTAAGCACTTGCTTTGAAGCCCCAGAGCCCAAGAATTGAATTCCAGCCCTGACCCAGGCAGACCCATATGCTGAACTGGGGAGTGCCCCCAGTTCAGTTCTTGCCGGGGCCTATGCAGGAGGCTCCCGGCCCAGTTTCTACTCTGTGCAGCCCCATGCCCATCTGTGGAGTGAAAATATATGGAAAACTAATGCTGTCAACTATGGAGACTGCTCTGGGCCCTCCCCCTTCTCTCTGTCTCTCTCTGTCTCTGTCAAAAAACAATAAAAATATCAATAACCATATGTGTAATATAAAACTAAAAACACAGCATTAATACTTTTAAGACATTGTTTTGAAAACTGAGAAAGGGTTGAACAGATATTTACATACCAATGTTTGTAACAATATTATTCCCAATAGACAAAATGTGGAAATAACCCAAATGTCCATCAGTGGATAAATAAACATGTGATATACATTTACGTAGTCAATGGAATATTATTCAGCCTTAAAAGAGAATGAAACTATGGTATATGCTACAACATGGATGAATCTTGAAGATATTAAACAAAGTGAAATAAGCCAGACACACAAGGACTAATATTGTCAACTTCCACTTACATGAGGTACCTAAAGCTGTCATATTCATAGAGACAGAAAGTAGAATGGTGGCTGCCAGGGGCTAGGGGTTGGGGGAATAAAGAGTTAACATTTAATGGGTACAGAGTTTGAGTTTGGAAAGATGGAAGAGTTCTGGATATAGATGGTGGTGATGGTTGTATAGCAATGTAGAGATACTTAACGCCACGAAACTGTATGCTTAAAAAATGGCTAAAATGGTCAACTTTATGATATATACATATATATATATATTTTTTTTTAACCACAACAATTTAAAAATTGAGGAAGAGAACAATGACATGGTTAACCTAGTACATCACACAAGACACAAGGAAAAACGGAGACTAGGCAGCAGGACTAAAACCTAGTAGAGTAGTACAGAACTCTTTGAGCACAAAGTGACCATGGCAACATTAATGTCTGTTTTTCGAGCTTCCATGTATTACCAATGTCTGTTTTTTGAATACACTGTTTCCTAAAATCCTCTTAACTGACATGTTACAAAGAAGACACAAAGATTCAGAGAGGTTCATTGTCAAGGAACCAACAAGCAGGTTGTAAACCCCAAATCGTACCTCCATAGCTTCTGTGCTAAGCCAGCACGGGACACTGCCTCCTTGAAACTCTGAATCCACCCATTGTAGAGGTTAAAATCCTCTGTCTTTGACTACAGTGTTTTCAGGGTAATTCAGGTCGCCATCATTACCTCTGAAGAAGAAAGGATTTGAATAGATACCTGCATTTACTGAAAGTCTGGGCCCACAGCACAGGACCTGTGTGCTGTTGGTTTATGGAAAGGCCAAAAGGGTGAGGCTATGTGCTGTCTGATGACTCTGTGGGCCGGGTTGATTTCTGTCTTCACTCTCAGTTGAATGACTAATATAGCCTTTTAGCCCACAGAGTCCTACAACGAACACTGCCACTAAATAATAAATATGTGCATGCCTTATCTCCCCCACTTGACTGTAAGGGTAGGAGCTGAGCCTGTTTAATATTTATAGCCTCCATAAGATCACCCTGTGCAGTGCTTTGTACCAAGTAGGCACTCAGCAAATATTTGTTGAATGAATGCATAAATGAATCTTAAATAATCTGCCTCCAGATTTTCCTTTTGTTTCAAATTCTCTCCTCCATCTGACATATGTAAGTGCCTCCCGTGTCCCTTTCATGGATATTACAGACGCCCTCAACTATTTTTTGTATTCTCTGGCCCTCTTTTTCTCGTCACTGCCAAAACAGACTGGGGGCCAAAAATAGAACCTCCTTGACAACTTTGCAGAGGACTTACATCCCCGATTCCTAAGGTGGCAATGTTGATTCTGTTAGAGCAGAATGAGAGTTTCACGACTGCCACATGCTTGATTTTGCCTGACGTTTAAAAGAGATGAAAAAAAATACCCCTGCATGGTGGTTAATACAAACACCAATGGAAGAAGCTGAGGAAGGTGGGGTTAGGGACAAATACAAAAATATCATCACATAGAGGAATGTCATAACTTGTCTTAAGGATGCTTAAAGATGTTTGAAAAGGAGACAGAATCTCAATCTCTCTCTCTTTCTCTTCTCCCTCCCTCCCTCCACTCTTACCTCCTTTTTTGCTGTCTTTCTTTCTCTTTTTATTTTTATAAAAGATTTACTTTATTGTTTTTTGACAGAGAGACAGAGACAGAAAGAAACAGAGACAAGAGGGAGGGCCCAGAGCAATCTCCATAGCTGTACATCATCAGTTTTGTTCCATACAGGTGGATGGGGGACCACGCAGTGCAGGAACTGGGCCAGGGGTGTCCTGCATGGGAGGCATGCCCCCACAACTGGGGGCCTAACAAGGAGCCTCCCACATGGGAAGCACACTCTAGTTCAGCATATGCGTCCACATGGGCTGGGGCCGAGACTCGATCCTCGGACCCCAGGGCTGCAAGGTGAGCCCTAAACCTGCTAAGCCATCCTGGCTTCCCCCTTTTTTTTCTTTCTGTGAGCTTCTGGTTTATGGCAGGGTCTAGTGACCCATATGAATTTTTTCAAGCCAGTGCATATTATGAAGACACAAGACAGAATGCGTATAAACACATATTCTGCCATAATGCTGATTCGTTTGGATTAAACTGCAAAAGACACTGCCTCAATCTATCAGGGATGCTACAGGATGGTAAGAAGACAGAACAGATACAGAGATAATTATACAGGGAAACAGATATCTAAGTGTTAAGTGATATTAATAAAATCCAAATAGTTTTCATTTATGGAGTGTTTGCCATGTGCCAGACCCCATGCTGAGTATGTATACTTATCTCTTGAATTCTAACTATAACCCACAATCTTAGTGCACAGGGGTGGGAAGAAGGTGTGGAGAGGCAGTGGGGTGTACTGGGTCATGCCAGGGTCTGGAATAACAGCACAAGGTCCAGGTCCCAGCTGTGGCCTGGCCTCTCCCTGCTGCAGAGAGAGAATACTCCTTCCCAGATATTTGGTGCCTCTGGCCCCCACTACTGGTTGTGTAACTTTTTGAACATGGGTGTGCCTGTTTCTCTCATGGCTTCCGTTTCCTCATCTATGACATGAGGATAATCATGGAACTTAACTTACAGAATTGATATTTCATAAGATAATGTAGTGTAGTGCTTAAAACAGTGCCTGAGGTGAAGCCAGTGGTCTATGAGTATGAGGTTTTATGACCTCGAGGCTCAAAGAGGTTAAATAACTTGGCAGCATTCACTCAATAAAATTATGTAAAAAACAAGAATTCAAACTCAACCCTGACTGATCCCAAGGTCCGATCCCAGATCTTAACCATTTTACCACAATGCAAGTGCAGAGGTCAGTCAATTATTATGAATTAGTCCAAGAAGTGGGGACGATTTCATGTATAAGGACTTGAAGGATGGAGTAGAATATATTGAAAAAGAAACAGACTCTATGTTTTTTTTAAAGATATATTTCATTGTTTTTGAGAGAGAGAGACAGAGACAGAGAGAGACAGAGAGAAGGGGGAGGGGGGTCCAGAGCAGTCCTCATAGCTGTACGTCATCAGTTTTTGACATGGTTTTGTTTCACACACAAGTGGGTGGCTGGCCATGCAAAGCAGGAACCTGGCCAGGGGCCTCCCACATGGGAAGCTCGCCCCAGTTCAGCGTATGGGTTTGCATGGGTCAGGGCGAGGGCTCTATCCTCAGACCTCAGGGCTGCAAAGTGAGCGCTTAACCCACTGAGCCATCCTGGCTTCCCTGATTCTAAGTTTTGATGGAGAAAGATCTCTTAATTAACAAAATGTCCCTCTTGACCAACCACTACCTCTGATTTTACTTTCTTTCCTAACACCCAGAATTTGGGATGCAACAGAATTTGGGAAGTGCTCTTTTAGCATTATGAGCTATAGCCTGTAGGAGACTTGCTAGCAAGAATTTAGTCTTTGTAGCTCATTTAGTGTTTAATTGTATTTTATGTTTCTAACCTTAGGCTTGGTCAGAATGATGGTCTCTGTCTTCCTTTCCTTCTTCATTCATAGATTCTGAAGTCTTTAACAGTCTATGAGGAGAGAGGATGACTGGTAGGTAATGCACAGAGGAAGAGAGATCTTGGAGGAGAGGAGGGGAGGTAAGCAGGCATTAGCAAGGTCTTGGAACTTGGTACACCCAGAGCAGGGAAGAGGAAGACCCTACTCCTGTGAGCTTAGGGATTCCTTCATTAGACTAGAGAGATCACTCACCAAGTCATGTGATCCTCTGGTTCTGTGCAGAGAACCTTATTCACATCTGAGACAGAGAAATGACTAAATCTTCCTGAGATTTCCAATCTATGTATAATACCTTTTTGCAGCTGTGCCCCATTCCCCCATTACAAGTTATTATCTGGATTCCCCCAATAAGAAAGATTGGGTCATGAGGGCAGTCCTAAGTGAACCCATTTAACCATTGACAATAAGGCCATTTTGGTTACTAACCATAACTTCCTGCTATTGTCAGGATACAAGTCTAAGTGAAATGACTAAGTCATTTTATGTACTATTCATTTTTCCCTCTTCACCCAGCACAGTCTTAGACCTCTGGAACATTTTCCTACCATACAAAATGCCTGGACGGACATTTGAATATCTTGTAATGGTTACAGTTTGTTTCTAATTTATGTCTCATCTTTGTTGAAGGTTTCATCATCTCTTGCCTCAGCCATTGCGATAAACACCTTATTGGTCCCGGCGCCCTCCAATTTACTTTGTAACTAATGCTGGAATTGGATTTCTAGATCACAAATAGACAACTGTCATTCTCCTGCTTTTCATTGGATCTATCATATAATTTTTTTTCTTAAGCTTCCGTTTTCTTTTATTTCCCCAGTGAGATGTAATGTGGAATCCCAGTCTATAAAACACTGAAGCAGCCTTACTCTTCCTTGGAAGTGGGGGTGGGTATGGGCAGAGTCTGTTCATTCAGCCTGTCTTACAAGATTTCTTGGCTCCTTGACCTTGACCAGTGTCTGGCTCAGTGGTGTCCACAGCACCCCTTAGAACCTGTTTTGAGCCCAAGCCTCGTAAGCACATGGCCCAGCCTCTCCAGTGTCCTCTTCAGCTGTCTTTCTATGCAGCTTCAACTCCAGTCTCTCTGTGCTGTCCGCCTTTGCATGGTCTACTCTTCTCCCCGGATGCTGTCCTCCTCCTGCTACCCAACAATCTTCTTTCATCCTCTGAGGAGGAGCTCAGGTGTCACCTCTGCTTAGAACCAAACACAACACCCTGGAGAGTGCTGCTCACCCTCTGTGTCCTTGGCTTTTGCTGGCTGTCTCTGCTCCACTTTGCTACACAGCTTGGCAGTCCTTTATTTGCATCCGTCACATCCCTCACTCGGCTACCAGAGGGACCACATCTTACTGTGTCAATTCCTATCACCTAGCACAGTGCTTCTCCACAGCAGATTGTCACTGATCATCACTGGTTACGTGGAGAAGAATGTGCTCTGAACCCAAGTCAGAACCAAAGAGTATCTTGAGTCCATTGACAATTCAGAAAACTTGGTAAAAATAAGTGAATGCTTTCTTCATTCTTTATGGAGTAAACTAGCATTGTCCTTGAAACTATATCATCGAGACAAAATAAACTTTGTAGGCCACAAATTAAACTCAAGAAAAGTGTTCCTTAGCCTCCTGGGAAACACCCTACTTCTCTCTCAAGGCTGAATGCACACATTTCCTTCCCCAGACTCCCCTCCCCCAGGAAGGCTTTGTTCAGTCCTCAGTCCCATGTGAGTCCCTTTTTATTGAACTCTTTGGTGATTGTCTCTCCTGCATAACCCATTCCTGAATTTTCTACCCTGGCCTCAATCAGTATTTTGAGTTGAGATATGGTGTTCTGTGGCAGTAAAAGCAGAGCTCTTTGTATTCTGTTTCCTCTGTTAAGCAACAAAGGACTCAAACCTCCAAAGACTCTTCTTTTTAAAGCCTTAGCCAAGAAAAAAAAAAAAAGAATTCAGGGGAAGAAGGCTTGCTGAAACATATGCCATTTGTTATTTTGAGCACATGGGTCTTTTTTAGAAGTCTTTCTTAGAGTTAATTAATCAATCAATTAATTAAATTTTCATTGTTTTGAGAGAAGGTGAGAGAGAGAGAGAGAAGAAATGGGGGAGGGCCCAGAGCAGTCTCCCTAGTTGTACATCATTAGTTCTGACATAGTTTTAATCCACACAGGTGGATTTGGGGCTGCAAGGGGCGGAAACCAAATTGAGGGTCTCCCACATGGGAGGCGAACACCTTCCCCACTGAGCCATCCTGGTGGTTACCAGTTGTGCCACAGTTCAGCATGTGGCGTTGCATGGGCTTGGTTGTGCTGGGACTGGGTTGGGAGACAGTGTTCAACAGCTGAGCTATTCTGGCATCCCCTAGAAGTCTTATAGGAAAGTAAAGATTACTATCTAAATAAAAGGAAAATTACTTAGCAGCGTCCACATGTCAAGGATGTGGCAGAATTTTAAAGAGCAAAAATGTAGGAGAGACCAATTCTGGGCATCAGTAGGTTTGCAGAAGAAAGTACCAGGTAAATGAGCTGGGTAGTCTGTCACAGGGATGCTCACTTATTCTCTGAGAGGCAGAAAGTGCTGAGAGTGGGAGACAAGGAGAATCAGAAAATGGGGATTTTGCTAGTGACAGTGTGCCTCAGCATTATGGTGTCACTTTTGGGCCTAAGGCAAGAAAGTGCTGGTAAGAAACTTCCCCCTGGAGGGATGGATGGGGAATTAAAAGTACAGTATTCTCTTGTGTTCAGTTTTCTATACTATGAGGTACTAATCCCTTTTCATTATTCCCAAAACATTCAGAAAATTTGTTGTGCACAATGGTCTTTTGTTGGTGGTCGATGTTGGAAGAATCAAGGAAAAAGGCAACCGGCCGCACACAGCATAGAAAGAGGAGAGTAGTCACAGGAGAAGAGAAAGTGAGTGGGGACCAAGAATTTAGAAGAAGCAGGGAGTTCGGGCAAGAGATCAATATGATGACAGCAGACCTCTGGGGAAGACCGCAGACATTGGCCATATCCCGGCTAATCGACTGGGGATGCAGACCACTTTATTAAAGGAGAGGGAGCCCTTTGCTTTTGGGCTACAGAAAGGACGGACTCACGCAGCAGAAGAATATGTGTGATCTCTGATTCGCAGGACGTGCCTCTCTCTGAGAGCATGTCTATTTTAAGACCTCTGAAGATCTGGGCATCTGAATTTCAGAGGGCTCATGCCAAACTTGTCACACGATATACAATGCAGTACGTTTGTTGTAAAAAGGTGAAATTGTCATTTAATTTTGCCTTTGATATTATTATGTATTCTTGATATACTCATAATTGTTAATTTCCATTTTAGAGTTTATTTATTTTAGACCCATTCATTTTTTTGAAGATCAGATCTTAAACATTTTCATGGACTTTTGAAAAGCTTGGGAGCCATCAGCTCTGTGCTAATGGATAAAATGTTCATACATGAAAATAAGCTCTGTCTTCTATAAATTAAGACAATTCACAAACAGACATTATCAGCTACCCTTGAAAAACACAGATATTTAACTCATACCCACTAATGCTCGATTTAGATCCTGATTTTTCAAAAGAAATTTCAACAGGTTAATTAGAAGAGCATAGAAATAATTTTTAGTGTAGGCCTTTATATATAAGCCTTTTGGTTATTAATTGGGGTTTTGTTTTTAATTAAAAAAAACAACAATGTACATAGTAATTAGTAAATTAAAACCTTCAAAGTAAATCTCAAGGCCTGATAAGAACTGTAATTTTTTTAAGTGTTTTCATGTCAAGATACTATTTAAAGAACAGGTTTTGTAGATATTTTCCCTTCTAAATAGAATTTTCTTAGCTAATCAGAGGCTGAGCAGCGTTGCCTTTAATTTTCTCTGGCTAAGCTTCCCTCCATCTGTTTTCCCGGAATGCTCTCATTCTCTCCTCCAGATGTTTGGCACAGCCTCTCAACTTCATGTCTATTTCTTCTCCTTCTCCTTCACCTCACATGAACCTTCCAAGTTGTAATTCTGTGGAAATAGGCACAGGGAGCTTTATTTCAAATTACCATCTTTTACTTAAGGAGTTCCATCACTAAGGTCATTGCAACGCCAAAAAAAAAATTTTTTTCTCATTGTAGAATTTCTTGGCTGTGTATGTTAAAAAGGAAAAAAAAAAAGAAAAAGAAAGGAAGAAGCCAGGAATACACAACTGTTAATATCCTCATGTTCACATAAGTCAGAGACTTGGGACTAGGAATTAAACATCAAGAATTCTACTTCTGATTCTTTTTTTTCTTTTTTTCTTTTTTTTGACATTCAATTTACTGCAAACTGAAGTGATTCTATCAGTCACTCTCTGGCTTCAACTTTGATCAATGTCTCTATTCAACAGGGGGTCAAATACCTGAAGGGAAAGAAAAGAATTCTCTGGAACATACGGCAGGGTAGGATCATTTATGTGTGCCTGCTGAAAAGACAAATGGCTCACATCCCATGCCCTCTCACTGTGCCAGTGTTCTCCACCAGTCGGCTGATCACAGACCATCTTGTGCCCCAGCTAATCCACTGCTTCTCAAAGCAAGCTAAACGAAAATAAAAAGTTTAAATATCTGGAAACGAAACCAGGATCCAAGAAAAAAGAAATCTGGTGGCAAGAAAAAATTGTCCTGACAAAGTGTACAGCATGTTAGGAAAATTCTTTTCTGAGACCACCTGCTGATATTCTATTTTATAACTGGAGAGAATACTGCCTTCTGTCTAAAACAGAATTAAAGCTTTTTGACGAGGAAGAAAAAAAAATACCATCAAACTCATTAAGAACTTAGGTAGTTTCCATAGGGCAAGAAATCTGCAAAATAGAAAAGCCCTTCTTCCTGTTATTGGAAGAACAGTTTCTCTTCCCTAACATCTCATGCTTGTCCATCGTACTGCCAACTTCTGGGTGAAGTTAGTGTGGGTTCGTGCTACACGTGGGCAATGACCTCCACCATGCTTCCAGACTCTCCCAGACTGCAACCATCTATTCTACTACAAGTTCTTCCGAGGAGAACGCTGAATTTGTTTAGAGGAAATGCCTCACAAGGTATTGGGGGAAAGACAAAGCATTAAGGTCTCACCCCAGAGCATGGACAGAACTACCCTGAGAGAGACAATAAGAGCAGTTCTTGCCTGTGTCAGAAGGAAAGGGAACAGAAAAACAAAAAACAGGGAATGGGAAATAAAAGAAATGGACCCAGAGAATGGCAGATGATAGCTCTCTCCTTGATGAAAGCTTTCCCCAGGAACACTTTCAGCTTCAGAAAGTCACTAAGCTTATAAAATATTAGAAGGTAGTAGATTTTAAAATTGTGGGGGAAGCCAGGATGGCTCAGCGGGTTAAGCGCTTGCTTTGCAGCCCCGGGGACCGAGGATCAAATCCCGGCCCTGGCCCGTGTGGACCCATGTGCTGAACTGGGGCGTGCTTCCCATGTGGGAGGCCCCCAGCCCAGTTCCTGCCCTGCGCGGCCCCCGCCCACCTGTGTGGAATGAAACCATGTTGAAAACTGATGACGTACAACTATGAAGACTGCTCTGGACCCTCCTCCTCTCTGCCTCTCTCTGTCTCTGTCAAAATACAAAAAAAAAAAGTGAAATTGGGGAAACCAAGGATGGAGTTGTGCATCCGATCTATTGTGCGTCAATATACACAGCAGAGGAGCATGGAAATGAGGGGACATGAGAGGACATGTATGCAGGCTCCTCACAGGTTGTGGCATTAGGCTCCAGTCAAAGGTCTCAGGGCATGATAAGCTGGCTGAGGTCTAATGATCTGCATTACCTATAGAGTTGACTTTGAACTTACCAGCCAGACATTCTAGCCTTGTGTGATCTTTGATTGAATAAATTCCAGTCTCTTTTTCCCAGATCTTCTTTTAATTTAGCCAAATTGCGCTAGTCGTTTTTCCATGAACATGGAAATTAAATTCCAGTCGTACTAGTTACTGCCTGGATGATCTCAGAAAAATTATTAAGCATTTCAGAATTTCAGTGTGTTTATCTGGAAATCATCTGAGAATAATGTCATAGAGTGGTTTCAAGAATTAAATGTGGTAACATGTGTAAAAAAGAAATCTCTAACCTGCTTTTCACACTATAGAATCTCAATGAGTCTCATCTCCCACCCATTCTTTCCCCTTTGCCCCTTATGAATTTTTTTCTCCTTTTTTTTACCTAACTTGCTTTTTCCAAAGTTCAAAATCTAACTGCTTTGAACTATAATACTTTACCACAATTGGGCTTGCATTCTAGTCATTAACAGCTCTCTCACCTCTTCTTGTACATGGCAAACATCCCAGGAACCTTTATTTTCATATTCCTTATAGCATCTAAAGAATTTGCAAATTGTATATGCTCCATAAATATTTACTAAATAAATTCTCCATTATTGTTTACCAACATGCTCCACATGATTTTCAATCATATGCATTTAAATTTAGAATTATTCCATGAAAGTCTCAAAAGTAAGGCAGAATTTCTCTACTAAATACTTCTCACTCTATTTTCTTTTTTTTTTAATTATTCTTTTTATTTTTTATTTTTTATTGTTTTTGACAGAGAGAGAGAGAGAGAGAGATACAGAGACAGAGACAGAGACAGAGAGAAGGGGAGGGCCCAGAACAGTCTCCATAGTTGCACATCATTGGTTTTTCCACATAGTTTCATTCCACAGGTGGGCGGGGCTGCACAGGGCAGGAACTGGGCCCGGGTCTTGCCCCTGTGAGAACCGAATCGGGGGCACTCCCCAGTTCAGCACATGGGTCCACACAGGCCGGGGCCTGGATTTGATGCTCGGTCCCCGGGGCTACAAAGCGAGCGCTCAACCCACTGAGCCACCCCGGCTTCCCTCACTCTATTTTCAAGGATCACATTTTAGATATCAAGCCACATTCCCTTGATGATATCTAGCACTGCCTAGGTCGTACCTAACCAGGGTAAGGTTTTGACATACGGTACGTCATGTCAATAATATGAAATTAAATAGGACGTATTTCAAGCTCCACATTGAAGAAGGCAGGAAAAGAAAATTATTTAGAAAAAGCTGTCAAACAGCGGACACCTGCGAATGTAAAAAAATGAGATGTTTCTTTTTCACTATCTCTAAATTATTGAGATGGCAGGTGTGCCTGTTGTATGGTATTGCTTATGTTTTCACTTGATGAGTAAACTTTGCCTGTAGCCTGTTAATCATCTGAACCTTTTGGAAGACGTAATTGAGAGGTCATTCTTTGCTTTGCTGCCTTCTGCCTTCACGTCTCCCCAGCACGTCAGCAATCATGGGAACACACCACTCTGCTGGTAATTCGTGGGTATGTTCAGAACCACAGATCATGGCTGTTAGACCAGATGTTTTTAGTCCCTGGCTGCAATTAAATTCCAACATAGTGCAATTTGAAAGAGATCAAGAATCCACAGTTCTAATTAAGAATATTCATGAGTTTGCACCTCGGAAAGCCAGAAATTACATAATGTGCCGCTAGAGTGGACAAGATTCTTTCCTTTGAGAAAAGAGAAGGGGAAATAGCCATTTTAAATAAGCCACTAGGTATATGCTATTGTAAGTTCTGAAGTGAGACAGAAAATATGAGATTGAATGTACTCTTTGAACTCTCAGCCAAACCTGTCTTAAAAAAAAAAATTAGGGGAAGCCAGGATGGCTCAGCTGGTTAAACGCTCGCTTTGCAGCCCTGGCATCCAAGGACCCAGTCCCGGCCCCAGCCTGTTCGGGCCCATATGCTGAACTAGGGTGTGGCCCCCAGTTCGGTTCTCACTGGGGTGTGCCTCCCATGTGGGAAGCCCCTGGCCTGGTTCTCACCCTGCGCGGGCCCAGCCCACCTGTGTGGAACAAAACTGCTCTGGGCCCTCCCCCTTCTGTCTCTCTCTGTCTCTGTCTCTTTCTCTCTGTCAAAAGCAATAAAAATAAATCTAAAAAAAAAAAAAAATTGAAGGGCTATATTAGGGGCTCTGAATACTGGCTCTGCGTTATCATCTGGAATGCTTAAACAAGGAAAACCATGCTTGGGCCTACCTCCTGGGCTAGTCCGGATCAATACAAAGAGATACTCGTTTTGGGCATCTTCATCTCTACACAAAGGAGTACGTCTCCAGACAGTCGCTGTGGTAACTATGAGAACCAGTGAGAACCCAAGGTATCTTCAGCTGGACTAGACACAGGTGCCATGTGCAGCATGTCTAAATAGTACCCACCAATCCACCAACCAAGTTAGGCAACACAGAGGCTTTCTGTCATACCTGTGACAAGTTATCAGAGATCCTAGGAAATGATCTTCATTGCGTTACTTGCCTAAAGTGATAGGGTTCACGCTTCGTGAACCATTTTCTGTTGAGTTTGTTGTGACCCCTAGAGTTAGAGCCCTTGACAAGAAATGGAACACAGGATTGAAAGAGAAAAGACCAGCAATCTGTTTCAATCAGTAACTAGCTGTGAGGGATGCTAGGATGGCTCAGTGGGTTGATCACTCGTCTTGCAGCCCCAGGATCCAAGGTTCAACTCCCAGTGCTGGCCCATGCGGACCCATATTCTGAACTGGGCTGTGCCCCCAGTTTGGTTCTCACGAGGGCAAGCTCCAGGCAGGAGGCCCCAGCCTGGTTCCTGCCCTGCGCAGCCCTGTGCCCACCTGTTGAAAGAAACTGTAGAAAACCAACGATGTGTGACTATGGAATTGCTCTGGGCCTCCCCCACCTCTTCTCTCTGTCTCTCTCTGTTTGTCAAAACAATAAAAATAAATGTTTTTTTTAAAAAAAAACAGTAACTAGCTGTGAGGCTTGGGCAGATCACTGAGCTTTTCTTGGTAACTATTTCTTTATCTAATTTAGAAAAGGTCTTAAGACGTCGCTTTAGATACGTAGGGGTTGGGAGGGACCTTAGAGGCAATGCATTTCACCCTGTGGTAGACACTTATTGTGTTGGGTTTTCCAAAACAATTCTTGGCTTTTCTTTTGAAATGCAGCTCCCCCTACTCTTGTACTGATTTTACCTCTGACTCTAGAGGAGAGCGTTTCACCTGGGGCTGGCCAATTAAAACACTGCAGTCCCCATTTCCACTGGGAGTGGATTAGGGAGGAGACTGAAGTCCATCAAATCTAATGTAGTTTAATTCTGAGACAGTTTTTGGAATTGTGGTGAAAGGCAAGCTCTCTTCTACTAGGGCTTAAAGATTGTAGCACGTCAACCTGGAAATGCGAGGCGCCATCACAGAAGGAGAAGCCTGAGGATGAAGCCAACACAATAAAAATCAGACTTAACAGACACCAAGGGATAGTGATGTGATGACATGATAAAGCTCCTAGATTCAGCTAGGCCTGCAGTTCGTCTATCCTGTTCAGTTATCTAAATCAACAAGTTCCTCCTTTTAGAAACGGAGCCAGTTTAAGTGGGGCTTCTTTCACATGGCCATGAGTTCTGATTAAGACAAACCTCTCATTTTTGTAGGCTTAGGAAGCTGACACCCAGGACAAGTCATCAGACTTGTCCAAACCGAGGTAAAGTCAGAGGCAGGCCTAGAACCAGATTCTGAGTTTCTTAAATACTTTCAAAATCCATCTAAATCTTAAATGAAAACAAAACAAAACATATTGACATCTTTGAAATTTTATTTAACGAATGTTCTAGTAACATCAATCTTCCTGTAATTTTTGATATATTTATTTTCTTGTAGCCTTTTGCTGTCTCAAAATTTACTTATTTTGTAACTAGTGTACCTACCTATCAAGTTAATGAGAAACAAACATAGCGACAATTCACCATGCAATTTAATATATTGGTACAGTGTAGTTAAATAAACAATAGGTTGTCTGAGTTTCTTATTTTCCAACAGATTTACTTTTCAAATATATTTTAAATTGATTTTTCAACACATTATAGCATCAAGACCTCAATTTCCTATTACATTAGAGGTGGGAGAGATGGAGATCTTAAAAATAAAGAATATGAAATTAGAGTTTAATATTTAGCTAAAAATTGAGTTCCATCAACTGTCTCTTTCAATCTAGCTTGTGAATTAATAGCCAAATAATGAAATGTTTTGCTAAAGCTGTCGATCCAGCTTATGAGCTCCATTTTCCCTAAATAATGTGCTCCCATTCCCACTGTTCATCTCTCTACTATAGAACTTATATTAAATGCTTATATAGCTGTCTCCCCTATTGAACCTTGAGCCCCTATATGGCAGGGACCTTGTTTTAATCATCTCCAAGTCTCATAAACACTGAATCATGACACATTCTATGCATGTATGGAGTGGAGGTCAGAGCACGTGGCTCTTCCCAATTTATTAGTTAGAGCATTGAACCAACACACTTCTTTTGATTATCTCCATGGTCTGGTATCAAGGTAATCTGTTATTAGTATGTGTGAGAAGAGTTCTAATATATTCAAACTTATTTCAGGCCTTGAAACTTTCCACATGGACCATTTTTAATCATGTAGACTCTCTTAGGATTTTAGACACTGAATTACCATATCTAATTCTCCTGTTTTCATGTTCATGTCTTCAGTAATCATCCAGAAGTGATAGTATGGGCTGATACTCAGGGACTGTGTGAACTGTGAGACTATATACTAAAATCTTCTCAAATCTTACTTGCTATTCTCCCCATTTGTCTCACATCATCTGGAATATAGAAGTGTGAACTTTTTAGTTTAATATACCTTACCATATTGAAATCAACCAAAGAGAGACTAGAATAAGTTTTGTTGCCTTATATTGTATCTACATGTGAATTTGTAAAGTTCTACTTCATTCAGAATAGAGAGGTTGCAACTGCTTTTTAATGTAGGAATGGGCAATATTAAATTTATCAGTGCTTAGCTATTTATCATTTAAACTAGAGAAAGGAGAGGAAATTAGAGCAATGTTCATTTAAAAAATAGAAGAACACATTCAAACAGTTTTTACTCGAGATTTCAATTTTCTGTTTTTCAAAGATTTATTTTATTGTTTTTGACAGAGACAGAGAGAGACAGAGAGAAGGGAGAGGACCCAGAGCAATCTCCATAGTTGTACAGCATCAGTTTTTGACATGGTTTCATTTCTTTTTTTATTTAAAAGTGGAATATTATTTTAAGATTTGCCTAATAATATAGAACAAAAGGCCAACTCTATATGTAATATCTCATTCATTTCTTACAATATTCCTAACAAAATGAATATTATTATCCACATTTTATAAATGAAAGACTAGCTTTAGGGAAGTAAATTGGCCATGCTCATGTAGACAGTAAGCTGCTGAACTGGACTAGAAGTCAAGTATGCTTCATTCCATTTCTGTCCTGACCAATCTGTGATTTCGCTTCTCAAAACATGGTCTTGACCACTTGATAGTATCTTTATATATGTGTGTCAGCTACCATGCTATGTACTCTCCATTCATTATCTGAGTGCTCACAATGATCCTGTGACTTGGAGTCTATTATCTGCACTTTAATGAACAATAAACCAGCCTAGGTAACTTGCACAAGGTCATGGAACTCAAAAGGCAGAATCATGCTATTAGACACCATTCATGCCTTCTGCTCACATTTATAAAACATGGCCTCTGTGCTGGGCATCACAGGATCAGAGTTGGGCAGAAAAGGAAACATAATTTCTATTCTCAGGTACTTTAAATAATATTAAATATTAGTAAAATATTTTTTTGAATGAAGGTGTTGACTCATGGAAAAACAAAAAACAACAGAACCTACATTGTCAAAGCATTAAAAGTGTTAGTGTCTCTGAAATTTAACTTTAGACTCTCCAAAGGACCCACACATACCCCAGCAGGTCCCTGGAACACTGAAAATTGTTAAACTGAGTTTAATCCATTTGCTTTCTAGGGATCTAAGAAACCACTGGTTTCTTGTCTAGTCTACTTTGGCCTATGCCCACCAGGGCTCTCCCGCATGGACCAGCTGATGCCCACTCACCACCTGCCCACCTCACTACCACTCCGTTTGCCTCCTCCTTTCTTCCACTACCAGGCACATCCAGTAAGGAGATTATCTCATCAGCTTCAATTTTCACACTGCCTAGCTCTTCCCTGAGTTCCTGCAATTGACCATTATCTTCACCCAAAATGCTGTAAGTTCAAAGGTCACCAGAAACCCTCGAGTTACTAGTGTAATGATCTTTTCTTATTCGCCTCCACCAGCTTCTGATTATAGAATCAAATTCAAATTCCTTCTACTGGACTTTTCTTTTTTTATTTATTTTATTTTATTTTTTTATTGTTTTTGACAGAAAGAGAGAGAGAGAGAGAGAGTGAGAGCAAGCGAGCGACAAAGACAGAGAGAAAGGGGAGGGCCCCGAACAGTCTCCATTGTTGCACATCATTGGTTTTTCCACATAGTTTCATTCCACAGGTGGGCACGGGGCTGCACAGGGCAGGAACTGGGCTGGGGTCTCACCCCAGTGAGAACTGAACTGGGGGCACTCCCCAGTTCAGCATATGGGTCTGCACGGGCTGGGGCCGGGATTCGATCCTCGGTCCCCAGGGCTGCAAGTGAGCGCTTAACCCACTGAATCATCCCGGCTTCCCCTGGACTTTTCTTGTTACCTACAATCTGGCTTGGACCAGTTGTTTCCTCCCCGACAAGTCTCTGATATAAACAGCTACATTTCAGCAAAACTGCTCTCCTCCATGTTTCCTGAAGGCATTTTACACATTTTTGTGTCAGGCAGACTAGCAGTTGTTTTATTAGGCAGATAAAGTCTGTGTTAGAGTACCAGTAAAATAGAGGTTTGAAGGGTAAGAGAAAAAAGAAGACTCAATTATATGATCTAGACTTTTTCTATTAGAAAATCTAGAAGGAAGATATTTTTATTTCAGCACACAGAGTTCAGGGTGTGTGTATATTTTTTAATTACATAAGGCATGAGTTAAACAGCGCACTTTCCAGGAGTTAGTACTTGAATCCCTTGAGTGCCACTAGGTATAGGACTTTGGGAAAGTTTTCTAATACATTGAGCCTCAGTTACCTCATATAAAAAAGGAAAGTGATTATAATACCTGCTTGATAGTATTAGTTGGAGAATTAAGAGAAATAATGCATATGAAATGCTTAGCATAGGGAAGGTGTTCAGCAAGTGCTAATTATTGTAGTGGCTGCCAGTGCAGCCGCTCCTATGTGTGCCTCACTCTTAGGCCAAGTGTATTAAATTCCTGTGGCTGCTGTAACAAATTGACCTAACCTTGGTGCCTTAAACAACACAAATGTATTTTCTCACAGTTCTGGAGATCAGAAGTCTGAAGTCAAGGTGTCAGGAGGGCCGCACTCCCTCTGGAGACTTGCGGTGAACTTGTTCCATGCCTCCTCCAGCTTTCGATGTCTGCTGGAATTTCTTAGTGTTCATTGGCTTGTGGCCACATCACTCGAATCTCTGTGTCTGTCTTTACATTGCCTTTTCTTCTGTCTGGGTGGGTCAAATCTCTGTCTCTCTCTTATACTTGTGTTGGCATTTAGGTTCACTCAGAGCATCCAGGGCAATCTACTTATGTCTAGATCCTTCAGTTAATTACATTGGCAATGACCTTTTTTCTAAATGAGGCAAAATAAGATTTGAAGATGTCTTTGGAAGTTGTTATTAGCTTATCATACCAAATTAGAGGCTTCCTGAAAGGAGCAATCTATCCTTTCATTTTTATACCACTCATAATATCTAGAACTGTGACTAGAGAATGATGGGCTCATGGGTGTTCATAAATTCCTCATAAGTAAATAAATGCACAGCTAAGTAAATTACTAAAGAAGTTCAAGCTTGGAACAATGTTGAGAATGTGTGTGCCTAAGGTCTGATTTTCACAAATCAAAACAGAGAAGGTGTGCAGCTAACACCCATTGACTAAAAAGCCTAATGTTAAATATTTTACAACTAGCCAGTAGTTTGATATGACTATAAAATTATTAGAAAAAGTTAATTTTTCAATTAAGCAATTATGTGTACTAGGCTACAACACAGGCAATCCAGTCCTGTCCTGAGTGGTTTCATGCTCAAAGATGAGTAGCCCACAAAGGTATTCCAATGTTCACCCACACATCTTTCAGACATCTAAAGGTGCAGGCACAAGTGCACAACAACTTATTAAAATCCACTGTTCTCTTTGGTCTCTAGTCTACTCAGAAACATTGAGCCTCTCATTCGATTGACCCCAAAGAACACTCCTATTCATGGTAGTCCACTGTGTTGCCCTTTTCCACAGTAAATACACCTCCATCCTCTCTTGCCTTACCTCGCTCTCACTCAGGACACCTGGGGAGGCATGGATACTCTATTAGGGCATAGAGGGGAAGGACTTTCTGGGGGACTTGGCTTGATAGCCACTATTTGGCTGAATCAGCTAGCTTGTACTTCTTGCTTCCTTATAGTGTTCACCAATCACAGAAACGTACTGGATCGCCTCTGCTTCTATATACAGACCTAGAAATCAGATGCTTGGCAAAGAACCTGCTGGGGTCCAGTCAAAATAAGATGAATAATTCTTAAACTGGTGTGAGATTAAAAGGATAGAGACTATCTGTGTGTGCAAATCCATTTTCTTTCCTAGAATATTCCAAATCACAAAACATGCACCATAGTAAGCTCTGCACTTTTCATGGCTGAAGAGGTGATTCAAAATAAAACTAAATGGATTGCTCAGCCAAAGGAGAGCCATGGTGCATTAAATTCAATAAACCACTCAAGTTCCTGATCAAATATATTATGGGAACACTATAGGCTACAGTTTAAAAGATTAGTCCAGGAAAAAACAATATACTACTGTATTGACTTTCTTATGAGCAGTCTCAGCTTCAGGCACAAGACATGCTACCTGATAGTTGTCATGGTAACCATGCAAGTGTTCAGCTGGAGAATTTTCAAATGGAAAAATAGAACATCATACATGCGTGCCCTGTTTAAAGAGAAAGAGGGTGGGCAGCAGCTTGGAAACTGGGAGTCTGAGAGTATCAATTCTGCAGTGTCAGACGCATCGGTTTTCTGATTTTTGTGAGGCTAGGTGAGGCTGCCACAGCATGCCTGCTTGTGGGTGTCTAAATTGGGTGGTACCCTGGGTCACTTTCAGAGGGAAAATGGGTGGAAGCTGCACCTGTGAAGGTTGAAGAGAACCCTCTGTCCTGAGGAGACTTGGGGTCACCATCTTGCCCAAACTAGCTCTGTACTGTCCTGCCGAATCTCCACCTCCTCTATTCACAATGGGGTCCATAGTCACCTAGCTCAGCAGCAATCTCCCCAGACTCTGCCTCCTATGCACCAATTATTTGGTGGTTGTAGCTTTTGAAAGACTGAAGGATTCATTCAATGTTACTTCAATGGTTTTTCTAGTTTCTTGTAGAGCCTAGTTCCTTCATTTAGTAGGTGAGCAGAATGTGCTTATTGATTAAAATCAAAGGGAACATCATTATTTGATGGATACCTACTGTTTCCTCAGTCTCTCCTCCTCAGATAAAGCGAAGGTGTGTTGCCTCCGTGCTTGGCGATATGCATAGCCTCGTGATAAGAAAACTTGCAATGGAAAGGAGTTTCTGGAAGCGAGTTTCTGATAGGAAGGAGTTTCTAGGCTGTGAAGGAAATACTGAGCAACCCTGAGGGCCTGTGCCATGGCATTTGCTTCCATGCTGCTCTAGGGAGCCATTCTCATGATCCCCAAGCATCCACCCATTTATTCGGTCTGTCATTCCATCAATGTTTATCAGGACCTTTTCACAACCAGGCATTGTAGAGAGTAAGGACAACGAAGAAAATAGCCCAAGTTTCTGTCCTTATGGTGTTTGTACAGTCTAGGGCAGGAGTCCCCAACCCCTGGGTCACAGATTGCTAGAGGTCCATGGCCTGCTAGGAACTGGCTCACGCAGCAGTGGTGGGCAAGCAAGGGGAGCTTCATCTGCATTTAGCCACTCCCCATCACTCGCATTAACACCTGAGCTCCGCCTCCTGTCAGATCAGCAGCAGCATTAGATTCTCATAGAAGTGTGAACTCTATTGTGAACTGCACTTGTGAGGGATCTAGGTTGCATGCTCCTTATGAGAATCTAATGCCTGATGATCTGAGGTGGAGCTGAGGCAGTGATGTTAGCGCTGCGGAGCGGCTGCAAATACAGATTAACATTAGCAGAGAGGTCTGACTGCACAGAGACCATCATAAATCAATTTTTTGCAGATTCATATCAAAACCCTATTAGTGAGTGGCAATGACAATGAAGCTGCATCTGCTGGCAGGATTTATAGTAGCAAGCAAGTTAATATACTTCAGTTGTACAGCTGCATCTGGTGGCAGGTTTTAAGTCAGAATCTGACACTTATTTTAGTCTGCATGTAGCCCACCCATTATTTTATTTGCCACTTTCATCCTCGCCTCTTTCCCATACTGCACACTTGTCTCAGATGGGACCGTCTAGTTGCAGGAAAACAAGCTAAGGCTTCCACTGATTTTGCATTATGATGAGTTGTATAATTATTTCATTATGTATGACAATGTAATAGTAATAGAAATAAAGTGCACAATAAATGTAATGTGCTTGAATCATCCCAAAACTAGCTCCCCCACCCCAAATCCCCCTCACCCCAGGCCATAGAAAAATTATCTTCCATGAAACCAGTCCCTAGTCCCAAAAAGGTTGGGGATTGCTGGTCTAGGGTACTCTGTTCTTTTTTGAACCCAAAGTACTAAAGTACCTGCTAAATGGATTTGATAACCAATAGCAGAGAGATCAAATTGTGCCTGAACAAGTCCAAAGAGGAGGAGGAGGAGGAGGAAGAGGGGAAAAGATGTTAATGGCCCAAATATAGATGTTTAACTTAATGCACAATGAAATAAAATTAAAATAATAATGACATATCTTTATAACTACTCAACTTGGCAAAGATTATTTTAAAAGAATTCTATGCCAATTGTGGAGAAAGTGTGAAGGAATGAACACTAATTTCTTTTCACGGGAAAGGAGTTTGGCAGTCTCTTAAGAGGGCAACTTGGCAATACAGTATATGTGGAAAGTCTATAAATATTTTTTTGATTTAGTTATACAAATTCTAAGACATTCTCAAGAACTAATTAAGGATGTGCACAAAAATTTAGCTAAAAAGATTTTTGTGGAAAAGCTTTTAATAATAATAACATCACATTACATACTACTAAATAACAATAACTAAAGCAACTGGTATGTGTGAGCACTTCCTACATGTATCTCTCCCCTAAGACACCAAACAACTCCTGCAAGAGAGGCATGATGGCTAGTTGAGGAAATGGCTTGGAGAAGTTAGTAACAAAGAGGGCTGAGCCCATTTGGTTATCACACAATGTTTCTGTTGCTGCTAATAGTGAGGCGGGGAACAAACCATCAGGCTTGCATTAGGAAACGGATTTAATAAATTATGAACAGCCAGACTATGGAATGCTAGTCATCCATAATAAATAACATAGATGAAGATACATCTGCTTGGAAAGATGTTTGGAAATATACTACTAAGCTGGTTACCAAACTGTTCCTAGTGTGGTCCCATGTGTATTAGAGAACCAATTTGTAAGTGTCCATGAGTATAGAAATGTCGAGGGGCATGGATACCGAGGTTCAATCGGTGCCTACCTTTGGGTGGTAAGATGATTGTGTCTCTTAGATTTTTGTCCGTTCAATCATTTTTTTCTTTCCTATACTTTTTTATTTGGAAACAGTCTGTATTATTTCTATAAAAACCTTTCTATTTACTTTTTTAAAAATACTCTGGCATTACTGACTTGGTATTAGCATTCTGAATCATTACATGACACGCTGACTCTCACTTTCCTGCACTGACATTGCTTCCCCCAGGGTGTTATAAAAATCACCCAGGAGTGAGAGCAGGCAGACCTGAGCTTTAGGCTGAGTTCCTCTATTGATATGTCCAGGATGTTTCCCGAGGCAAGTCACCAGCTCTCTTGGTCTCAGAGTGAGGATGTCAGGAAGAGCTGAACTCTGAGGCCCCTTCCCGCTGTGACACGCCACATGCTCTTATGCATTCACTTGCTCCTTCGGAAACAGCCTGTAACCATTTCCAGTCGACAGAAAAAAAGATTCAAGGACGTGAAATCATTTTGGTCTATAAAAAAGCATGAATAAACACCGTCCTCGCTCATTTTAAGAAATAATAATGTAACATTTATAAACCACTTTGCACAGTGCTTATGAATTCCCTCCCTGAAGGCCCTGTGTTTGACTCTAGTTATTCTAGTTATTTACTGCCCTGCATTTGGGTAAAGCATTTGCAACTATGAGAGGGGGAACAATTTCTCCTGAGATTAATGTAGATTCAGTCGTCTATTATGCTGCGGATGCAAAATGTGTTACAATAAGTTTCTCTGACACAGAAAATCACCCCCTTCCCACCCCCAAATAGGATGACTTTATTTCAGCCCCATCTTTCTCCCCAGCTGTATCTGTGGCCAATAGTCCTTCATGAAGGTAGCTGAGTTAGACTGGAATTGTAGCTTCACCCCATAAGGGCAACCGAGAGCAGCAGGACCCACTAAGAGGAGGGGTCCTTTTTCTCTGAGAATAAAAAATTTGAGTGGCGTTTGATATCTGCTCTTTCCTGCAAAACAATTCTAAGGCTGTTGGACTTTGGCTCCACATTTGGGGGTTTTTATCTCTCAGTGTGCTATAGAATTCCTAGCTTGGGGTATTGTACTTAATGACTGAACAAATAAAATAATGCATACACCCTGCTGTTTAGATATTTCTAGAATATATAAGTTGCTTGGTGATCTTTTCCATAGCACATGGAAAGATAATAGCCTGAGATTACATATGTTATTTTAATTTTGAGCATTTCTGCTAAAGAACTTTGGTGTCTATTGCAATCATTCAATCTAATAAATAGGCAATAGCCAAACTAAGAGGAGGCAGACCCTGGACCATACTAAATATCACAATCCATAGCAGCCAAGTCCTATATCTTGTGTCATGATGGGACCTTGTTCCAATACTTGTGGGGTGATGGGTTCTTAAGGTCCTGGCCCTGAAATTAGATATACCTAAGTTCACATTTCCACTCTGCCACCTATTGCCATGAAGTCTGGGGGGTAAACCGTGTCTCAGAAATCTCATGTGTAAAATGTGGAAATGGAATAACCACTTCATGAGGGTTCCTGTGAAGATTAAATAAGATCAGTCTTTCAGGGATCTAGTGACTGCTTAACACATAGGACTAATAAGTATTCAATAAATAGATGCTATAAATATTCCTATGAATAAAACAAAGTGTTAATCCTTTTTACAAGGCATATCCCATATGTAGTATCATCGAATATGAAGCAGGATAGTAGAAGATAAACTGAGGGGAACAGATTAGAATACAAATAACTGTCACAGTGAACATTGCATACCTTGTCTGTAGTTTGTTATTACACAGTTATTGCACAGAATAAATTATGGTATCCACAGGATATTTTTAGAAAACAACCTGAAAAAGGTGAAAAGATAATGTTATACTGCATATTTTATGGATTCTTCTCTTTGATGTGTCAACATTTATTGGATTGTTTAGATTTTTTTTTTTCAGCTATAAACCTCAATTTTGGGAAAATCTTATCAGTTGAACTGTTCCTTTGCATAACCTTTCTTGTTTCCTACTCAGTTGTTGATATATTTCTCTCTACTATTGGACTGGGTTACTTAATGAACTTCGTTCATTCATTTAGTAATTCATTCTGAACCCTTACCATGGTCCAAATCCTGTGCTAAACACTGCGCACAGATGCATTTCCTGCCCTCAAAGAGCTGACATTCAAACATCGGGAAAAAAAAAGAATGTTAACTACAATTTTTTCCTCCCGTCCACCCTTCTAAGGAGAGTCAGCTGTTGAATTCTCCTTTGTTAAATAGGTTCAAAGTATAATGAATCATTATAGATGCATTTGTAGAAGCTGTCCCTGGTACAAGTAAGGAGCTCAAGTGGGAAAAGTAAATTTAGGGAGGGAGACTCAGAAAAGACGTCAGAGGAAGAAAATTTGTTACAAAGGGCTGGAGCCATGTGAAACTTATATCTGTATTCCTGTTCCTAATTCTCTGCTTCCTGCCCCAGCACACACCATAGTGTGTTGGACATGTTGTCCATTGGACTTAGTTGAGTTTTTCCAGGTTCCAGGTTCAAAGGGGAGTCTCTTCTTTGAACAGGTGCTGATTTCTGTCCAGGAGGTCAAATGAGATGAGACCAGGAGCTGTGGCCCAAAAAGGAAAGAAAAAAAAAAACCATACACTTCAGGTTAACTTTTAAAAACTGTCTTCTGGTGAAAAAATTAAACAAACAAACAAATAAACAAACTAACTTCTGAAAAATGAAGTGAAAGTGAATTTGGAGTTAAATAGCCTGGAGAGTGGATTCTGGATTTGCCACATTAACAGTTATGTAAACTTCAGTGAGTGATATAAACTCTTTGATTTTAAGTTTATGTGCCTTTAAAATGAAAGTAGTGATACCAATGTCACAATGAGATAAAGTATACAAAATTGGTTGGCAAAATTTATGGAATTTGGAAGACTCTCATTAAATTTTAGCTTTTTTCTTTTGCTCCCAGAAGATAGTCTAGAATATTTTGACCAACCCACCTGTCCATACCCCTACCTGGCTGATGGGCAGAGGAGTATCTGCTTCAGATGGTATCATTCAGAAATCCAGATATTTCAAGCTTGATTAAATGATTCCTTACATGGTCATAGTTCAATGTTAAAATACACTTTAACGACTGTTGTTTTTATCATCTAGGATTTTAATTGATTTTAACTTCAGATTTTTTTTTTTTTTTAAAGATTTATTTACTGTTTTTGACAGAAAGAGAGAGATACAGAGAGAAAGATGCAGAGTCAGAGACAGAGAGAAGGGGGAGGGCCCAGAACAGTCTCCATAGTTGCACATCATTGGTTTTTCCACATAGTTTCATTCCACAGGTGGGCGGGGCTGCACAGGGCAGGAACTGGGCTGGGGTCTCGCCCCGGTGAGAACCGAATCGGGGGCACTCCCCAGTTCAGCACATGGGTCCACACAGGCCGGGGCTGGGACTCGATCCTCGGTCCCTGGGACTGCAAAGTGAGCTCCCAACCCACTGAGCCATCCTGGCTTCCCCTAACTTCAGATTTTAATGACAGTTTTTAGGGTTGCTTTCAGCAAAATATACCACTTGCTTATCTAAGAATGGGACACCTTTTATCTAAGTGAGAGAAGTATTCAGCTTAAGTCTAAAACAGAGTTATCTGAAATCACAGAAACTTAAACTTATATCGACAGTTAAGGTTTTGTATCTATGTTGGATACAGAAGAACCACAGTGAAGCAGTGACACAGCATTCTCCCAGGAATGAGCTATGAGAGGAAGAAACACACTTTGGAGGTGAGAAGGGCAAAGAGGGAAAGAAAGGTATGTTACAGAAGTGCCTAAGCCAACCTTTCACAGAATCTTATGAGAAAATTCTTGAGTGTATGAACTCATCTGGCTTTTTTTTTTCTTTTTTTTTTTACAATGAGTCAACTTGATAGCTTTAATGATATATACACCTTGAACTTATTATGTGTTTTGTGTTTAAAATGGGAAATTGAAGTTTGACAAAGTCATTTGGACTAGTCCAGATCTCGTGCAAAGTAATTGGTTCAGAGTCGTTAGCACGCTGGATTTCTCGGTCCATTGAGAGTTTGATATAGAAGGGAAATCTCCTTGTGATTCTTTTCGTTTTGAGCTCCAGACAAACTGCCCTTTCTGGGTCTTTAGCTTGTTTCTATGATTATTTTTTAAGTGTCTCTTGGGAAAATTTTTCACTCAGTTTGGTGCTCACTATTCCAAGCCTTTTGCTTCTATCCCCCTTCTCCTTACACTCTAACAGTTTTTGTTTGTTTGTTTGTTTTTAATACACAATTTTTGAGAAACTGCATCCTAAATTTGTTGTTCTTCACTCTTCACTCTTTTCTTGGCTGTCTACTCAAATTTCTGCCTTATATTTTTGCAGTAGTATTTCATATATTCACTCTTACTGGTTGCCAAAATATGCAACCAGTTTGGGGGGAGGGGTGACTTCCAAACCCCAAATTCAGTTATATAAGAAATGAATGGAATCCCTAGTCACCTGTGTAGTCAATTTTTTTTCCTCTTGATTTAGCACCCCCAACTTTTCTTGGTAGGGTCGGCTGAGGCTCAGGATGCCACCGTCATTTCCATGACCTCTGCTCCACTGTTCACTTGGGTGCCTTGTCCAGACAGCTGCAGTGGACACAGCTAAAAGTAGCGTGTTGTGCACAGGCAGCCATGTACTTGTTTCCAGAATCACTGGGTGGACTTTCTTGGAGGGTGGGGACCTATGAAGGACACATTCTCTTCCTCTCTCCTTATTCTTCCTGGCCAATAAAATAGATACTTTCAGTCTGTCTGGGATAAGAGAAAGAAGTATTATTTTATTTTTATGGTCAATTTCTACAAAAGGAGGAGTGATATTTATGTTTGGTGTGATGGTGAGGGTTGGGCATCTACTGATTTACTGTTGGGTAGAGTTAATGTGTGAAAAAAATGCACGTACTTGTGGCCTCATTTGCTTTGTCTCTGTTAATGGGGCCTTCTGTATTCAAAGTGGATGAGGCAAGAAGAGGAAATGTAGGAGGAAAGAACAGTTCCTGGTTGGGGCCAGGCTTGCCGAAGTCAGTTGAATTTTATTACATTTCTCCAGAAATACAGATTAGTTTCCATTAGAAAAGATGGACAAGACCTTTCCGATGCCCAAAGAGAATGGAAAGTGGTGTGGGTTAGAGAGCAAAGAGGTTTAACAGCCTTCCCTCCAGCATAAAAAAAAAAAAAAAAGCTTCCAATGTCTTTCTTTACATCTCAAGATTATAAGGTAAGCAGAGTTTTTGCAAAGTAAGGCTATTGTAATCAAGTTCTAAATATCTCTGTGTATACAGTAGTTACATTCCAGATGGGTTTAGGCATGGCTTGTACTTTAGAAATGTTTATGAAGACTTCATCATGTAGGTATGACCTGCTACTAACTCAGTCTCTAGCCCCTCTTCCCTCTCCAGAAGAATGTGGGTTGGGCTAAAAGTTCCAAGCACCTGATTATAATTGGATTTTCTGGTGACCAACCCTCATCAGGAGCCCACCAAAAATTGCTTCATTAGAACATTAGATACTCATATTATCAAAGAAATTCTAAGGGATTTAGGAGCTATGTGTAAGATGTTCCCATCACCTCCGTAACTCAGAAAATTACTAGAGTTTTAGAAACTCGGTGTCAGGAACTGAGATCAAAGACCAAATATGAGTAGGAACTGGGGGCAGGGCCCAATGTATTCTTACTATTTCATACCCATTCTTACTCTAGAGCTTCCCACACTTGACCTTACACCCCTTCCTCATGGCTAATTCCTACAACTTGTCTTTCTTCACAGCCCTTGCTAAACTAGGTTAGTTATCCCACTTATGCCATGATATGTAGGGTTATTCTTACTTTCTTATATTGAAATTAATATTTTCCACATCTATCTACCACTAAAACATAAACTCTGGGAAAGGGATGTGTGTATTTTTATTTTAGTGTATCTTCAGAACCTGACAGAATGATTTACACATAGTAGGCATTCTGCATATGTTTAATGGAGGGGCTTACAAAATACTAGGTTTATGGAGGCAGTAGTGTTGGCAGTTAATCACATGCAGATTTTCTAGCTGCCTGTTATATTTTGTAATCTAGAAGAAATGCTCCCAGGTGAATTTGATAGTGTTTGTTAAGGGACCACACTTTGAGAAGCAAAACCAGACCTTGGAAAGTGTAGAAAAAATAGAACACTGGAATTAAGATCCTGAGTAGGAGAGAAGTAAAATGAAGCTGAAGCATCCCCACTCTTTCAGACCTGCCTGCTTTCCTCCCTCCTGGTTTCTTTATCCTCTGCTAATCAAGATCTAGTTCTTGAAAAGCATTCACACTACTAGGTTAAATGGCAGAAAAGTTGAAATGACTGTGTTACTTGTTCAATATTGTTTTTTGGGGTTTTTTTTAACAAGAAAGAAAACCCCTGTTTGTTTTGAACCAAAGGAACAGAACTCTAATTATGCAAGGCTTAAGAAGCCAGTAAGGAAGCAGAGAACCACATGCATAGGCGATTACTGACTTGACACACTTAGGAAGCACAGCACTGAGAACAGTGCCCAGCACTGAGTCGAGCACAGACATATTTGTTCAATTAATAGAGCCAGAACAGTCCAGTATACCTCCCAGTGAAAAGAAAGTACACAAAATGCATGTGCACAGAAAAATTTGAGCCATTGTGGGCCTTTTGGAGTTGTCCCTGAGACTCTTGAGAGAAACTTAAAGTACTTGTTCACCCCTCATAAAATACTAAAAATAACATGGTGTTAAAATAGTTGTAATTCTGGCTGAAAATGTGCACATTTGTAAATGATTCACTATATTGTATAGGTAGAAATAAGCTTAGAGAACTCACTTGACAAAAGCCATCCACTATCAGATGCTTGGAAATAAAAGTAAGGGGAAGTATAAATTTCTATGCCCAATTCCTTGCATTCTCTTGCCATTAAGAAAGATTCTATTAATGTCATTTTAGATTTTTTAAATTTATGTTTTATTGTTTTTGACAGAGAGAGAGAGACAGAGAGACAGAGACAGAGAGAGAGCTGAACTGGGGGAACTCCCGTTCAGCATATGGGTCCTCACGGGCTGGGGCCGGGATTCGATCCTCGGTCCCCAGCGCTGCAAAGTGAACGCTTAACCCACTGAGCCATCCCGACTTCCCCTATTAATGTCATTTTAAACTGTAGAGATTTACAGTCTTTGATCTTTGGAAAATTTTCTTGAAGCTGTTGATGCTTCCAAAAATGGTGGTCAGAGAAGACATGCACTGTGGAGGCTAAGAGCTGTCATAGCCTTTATAGACAACAGAAAAGAAAACATGCTGTGTTCCTGAGCATTCATGAATTCCGGGAGAACACTGTCATCTCTTATAGTTATCCTCACGAGCCTCCATGCAATGCTGATAGATTGCTAAGGCTCACACCCGGATGCCAATACTCCGTCAAGGTTAGCTGTGCTCTACTTTGCTGTCTTTTTGGTTTTTGTGTTTGCTTCACTCCTTTCCTGTCTTTTGTACATGCTTCCACATGACATTTATTGATATCACTGTTACTAAGTTTGGGCAGGATTCCAGAGAAACATAGATTTACCTTTACTTTTCCATCCAATCAATTCATTTAAGTATGGGGAGAAGAATTCTGGAAACTCCATCACTAGTTGGCAACTATCACATTTCTTAAGAAAAGAAAAATCTTCAATTTGGTTGGAACCATATTTCTTGGACTGAAATGGACTGAAGACAAAAAAATGTATTGAATATTTGGGCATGAGCCTTGATTTTTCAACATATACCTTTCATGTGCTAGGAACTGATGATGCACATTTTCCTCTGAGGATTTTTCTTTTCTTAAGCATTAAATTGCCTGCTCAGATGTATAAAGTATCCATGACTTGAATGAATGTGCTAATTAACATTGGCAAAATTTATGAACATACTTTGAGAGGAGGGGAGAGCAAAATCCTATTTTATTTAGGTATTTTGTGTTTACAAAAAGGATAAAAAAAAAAGTAAAATGACTTTCTTTGTCTGACAATTTGGAAATGAAAGGAGTTCATGCATTGAGTGGAAGGAGAAGAGGAAAAACTTTTTTTTATTCCCCTCTGAAAGATATTTCACACCAACAGTTCTTACGCCTCCCATCCATCAGCCCCTGAGGAAGCTCCCATGGTCAGTCTTTGCACTGCCCATGCCTCTCCTCATCGTTGTGACGTTCCTCTATCTAACTATAACCCAGTGCGTATTATAGGTCACCACCATCAAACAGTACCTTAAACCTGGCTAACTATAATTACTATTTACTCCTGTGCTATTTCCATTCTCTACTCATTGGTTCCCAAAGTGTGGTCTCTGTTCCAGCAGCAACAGCGTCATCTGGGAACTTGGTGGAAATGCACATTCTTAGGTGCAAGTCCAGACCTATTAGATAATGAATTCTGGGTGCCCAGCAACCTGTTTTCAAAGGCACTCCAGGGGATTCAGATGCATGCCTTAACTGGAAAGATTTAGAAAATGAAGATTTAAAAAAGGCTGTTCTTTGGTCCTAGTCCAATGTAGTAAACAAGTAATGACAGAACAAGTATTCAATCCATACTAATCAATCAGTGATAGCCCCATGGTTGTGGAGGTCAGCCTATCAGCGTCACTCCAGGAACTGCTTCTGAAAGTCAGCTAGTCTTTAAACACCACAGCTGAAAGTCAGCCAATCTTGAAACACTCCCACTTCAGAAAGTCTTGTACACTATGGTTCCTAAAACCCTTAACGATACCAAGTTTTGCTTTGTACAGAGAGACCGAGATTTATAAGAATAGCTTTCCATGGCTTAGTAAGCAATACTACATTTAGCTTCTTTGTTTTACATACAAGTGATGGAGAATTTTATCCTTCCATAAAAAGATCATTGAAGATTTTGAGAAAGTCAAAATTTGTACTGAGAGAGAGGATTTACCAGTGCTGTAAAAACTTTGGTGATGAGGACTTTTCTGTTTTTATTTTATTTTCAATTACAGTTGACATACCATAATGTGTTAGTTTTATGTGTACAATGTAGTGATTAGACATTTATATACCTTATACATGATGATGAAGAGGACTTCTGTGGAACATGGCATGCTTTGTCCATGACAAGCACCAACTATGAATCAGATTAAAAATGTATTTTGCAATCAAAGATAGACAAAAAATAAGGGGGGGGGGGATGAGATATAATCATTCATTAAATACACATGTTGTTAATATAGAGTCAACTATGCATGTTCATTTTATAAAAAGCTGTGATATAATAATATCAGGAAGAGAACAAATGAAGGTATGCAGGTAGTATTGGTGCTATATCATAATTTTCTATAACAGGAAGCCACGAAAAAAAAAAAGGTATATGGCGGAGCTAGAAGTAGGTTAAAAATAAATATTGTTACAATAGGCATCAATTAAATTTCAACTATTTCTTGAGTACATACATTGTAATATTAGATGCTGGAGATATAAAGATCAAATTCAGTCAGAAGAGACAGGCTGTAAGTAATTTCAATACAATCCAAAGCAGAAATTAATTAATTCTAACAGTGGTGATGATAGTGAGAGAAAGGTACAAAGAGAAAGTCACATGACTTAAACCTTTTGAAGATGAGTAGGCACTTCCTAGGCAGAATGAAAAGAAAAGCACATCCCAGACTGAGGGAAAAATATGGGCAAAGCCAGAGGTGTAAAAATAAAAATGGAATTTGGGAAATAGTGAGTAACTTGGGAAAATACTAGAAGTGAGGTTGGAAAAATAGTTTGGACCAGGATATATAGAGCCTAAACACTATCATCATGCATTTAGATTTATCTTGAAAGATACTTTTCATTTTAACCTAAAGGAATAATGTTAATTTTAATGTCTTGGTATAGCCCTAAATTGGATAAGACTAAACTTTACTGTTCTCAATAAGGGTGTACAATGATCTAAATTACACATTCCCAAAGTTATATGTTGAACACCTAACTCTAGCTACCAATGTGATTGTACTCATATTTGTAGAAGGAAATTATTAAGGTTAAATAAGGTCATAAGGCCAGGGCTCAAATTTGATAGAATTAGTGTTCTTATAAAATAGACACCAAGTGTTCTCTCTCTCTCTCTCTCTCTCTCTCTCTCTCTCTCTCTCTCTCTCTCTCTCTCTCTCTCTCACACACACACAGCAAGAAGGTAGCCATCTGCAAGTCAGGGGCAGGGCTCTCACCAGAACCCAACCATGTATCCTAATCTTAGGTTTCCAGCTTCCAGAACTGTAAGAAAAAAAAATCCTGTGTCCTGAAGCCATCCAATCTATGATATTTTGTTAAGGCAGCCCTAGCTGATTAACACAAAGTGCTAATAAAGTGATAAATAAAAGTAATGATTTTTGTTAGAGAAATCCTTCACTATACAGGACAATCCCTTACATTGCAGGACATTTAATGTCTCTGGTCCCCAACTATGACAACCCAAAAATGCTCCTATACATCTCTAAACGCCCCTTAATGGGGAAACAGCACTTTTCCTGGTAGAAGATCACAAAAGGAAGCTATTAGTAAGACCATTGTAATGAAAATACAATTCATCATACTTTTCCCTAATCTCTCAGTGACTGTACAGAAGGGTTTTATGCATCATGAGTGAGGCAATGTAGTGTTAACAAAGAAAGGACAACCTTGATATTCTTCCCAAGCATCTATGGGGTTGGGATGAAGTCTAATTTTGAGAAACCAAAAGTGAACTCTTGTTTTGCTACCAAATGATTCATGCATCAGGTATGACACTGAAAAAGCAAACAAACAAAACAACTAGCACTTTGCCTCCTGAGATAAATAAAGAAAAAGAACCTATTAAATAGAGAGAGAAAAAGAAAAGAAAGAATAGGGAATATTTTAGCACTATTCTTCAAAATAAACAAAGCCTTGAATCTTTTCTATTAAGTTGCTTACTCTTTAGGAAAAAGTTATCCCTGATTTTTTTCAATACTGAATTTGGCAGATAAGTGATACTTTGAAGATACAATAATTGTGTGAAGAAATAGCTATTATCTCACCCCAAAAAGATTAAATTTAACTTCAGTAAACTTGTAAGCTTTTTTTTTTTTAATCTGCAGTGTCTTTTTTTGGGAGAACTCCATTTTTCCAACTTATTTTATGTTTTAAATTTTTATTAACTTTATTGGGGTAACATTGGTTAATCATATTAGATACATTTCAGGTGTACAACATTAAAATGTGACTTCTGGAAGGCATTTGTACACTGGTGGTTTATTGTTTTTAACCTGGTACAATTAGGATTTAATCTAGGCGCTGGCGAAGCCTGAGAGTATTCAGGCTGTTTTATGTTAAAATGTATTTATAATATTTTGCATGTAGAAGAGAGGCCTGTCTATGTTTATTTGCTATGGGTTGAGTAATTGAGAAAAAGAGCTTGAGCATAAGAAAATGTAAGTGAAGGGGGAAATAAATCAATTTACCAAGGTCTTGGTCCAGATGCCCTGGGGGAATAATGGTGGAGAAATAGGATAAAAGAAGGACACCTTTTCTACAGTCAGGAGGGGCAGAGTTGAGATGGAAAAAGATTAGCAAACAGGTTAAACTTCTCAGTGTAGTCAGAGGCTGTCTTATCTCTTAGGAGTAAGTAAGACGAGGGGCCTGAGTATCTTGAGTAGAGCCATGAGGACTTCACCATTCATTTAGGTGACTTTTAGTTGACTAGTCAAGTATAAACGGATTGCTGAGTGGTGTCAAAGGCTCCCCTGGAGTCGAAGGCCATGAATTTGAAGTGGCATAGCCTTTCCTGACCCTCTCAGTCTCTGGTCAGATGCCCTCCTGTGGGCTTTCATGATTCTCTCTATCTCCCTCCTGAGAATACTTGCCACACACATTACAGGGTAATTGCTGAGCTTCCTGCAACATTAGGCATTGTGCTCAGAAAAGGAGTAGACTACCTTCTATGTACTGTTGTATTCTTCCGAGTTTAGCTTAGTGTCTTTTACTGTTTTCAGTGCCTAGTGGGTGCTCAATAATACTGGCTGAATAAGCATCAGCAATATGGCAGTTGTGAGATTTCTCCCATGGCTCTCAGAAGCCAAGGTAAGGAAGGAAAAGAGGTAGATGGAACAAATGATATTCAGAGTGATTAGAAGGTTTGCAGGGTGGGTGGAGCATGTGTTGAAGATGTTAAAGATGCCGGCAAGAGACTTGTTGACAGATGCTCCCTTAGGGTGGGCTTGAATAGGATTTAGGTGTTAAATGCCAAGCTAAGGAAAAGGTCTGGGGTGAGACCACGGGAGTGGAGTGCTTATGGGGAGCATTAGGGTTGAGGCAGGGCTAAGACAGGTTCTCAGCAGGTCCAAGTGTGCTCCTGGCCTTTAAATTCTTCCTCTGGGTACACCCCTCAGAATCCAGTGGAAACCTCCTCTCATCAATTATAGGGGTGGGGGTGGGGAGTGGCTTAAACAACAAATAGATTCTGGTACAGGATATTTAGCAGAACCTAGGCAGTTGAAGGGGGAGGGGGGCAGCAATCTCGGTAGTCATGACATTCATGCCTTGGAATGTAGCACAGAAATGGGATGGTCAGGTAACAAAAGCTGCAGAAGATGATGCCCATACCTATTAAATGCAAATATAAGCCTTGGGCTCCTGATGCCCATCTCTAAGGAATGTAAATGTAACCTTGGGAGGAAGGTACAGGATACTAAAAAATAGTAATAACAAAGGACACCAAGGCCAGCAACGCCCAGAATCCCATCAACCAGGCATATCATCTGGAGGTAAGTGTTAGCAATAAATCCTAGAACTTTGGTGGTTGGTTTCAAAACTCACTTAAGTGGATTATCCAGGCATGTGAACTGAAAGATAAAAGCAGGCCCTTGGGGGAAAATAAAGGGTATAAAAGCAATAGCTTGCAGTCATAGTGCAGGCCTTCCAGTTTCGGATATCTCCTCTCAGAAGAAAACTTTCCTTTTTTCAGGGGGCATTTCCACTTCTGGGTGCCCCCTCTCGTTAGAGAGCTTCTACTTCTTTCCTTTCATAATTAACTTTGCTGCTAGACCTTTCCAATGGAATCCGCATTCTCATTCTTCGAGTTTGTGAGACCATGAATGTCAGACACCATCGTTCACAATTGTTTCCTGCATCAGATTCTACTTAAAAAATAGATGTGTGAGTGGGGGAAAAGAACCAACATTAGAACTTGATTTTTATTTAAAGATTTATTTTTATTGTTTTTGACAGAGAAAGAGACAGAGAGGAGTGTGTGTGTGGAAGGGTGGGTGGTGTGGGGGTTTGGGGGACGGGCGGAAGGCCCAGAACAGTCTCCATAGTTGCACATCACTGGTTTTTCCACAGTTTCATTCCATAGGTGGACATAGGGCTACACAGGGCAGGAACTGGGCCGAGGTCTTCACCCCGGTGAGAACTGAACTGGGGGCACTCCCCAGTTCAGCATATGGGTCCACACGGGCCTGGGCCGGGGCTGGGATTCAATCCTCGGTCCCAAGGGCTGCAAAGTAAGTGCTTAACCCACTGAGCCATCCAGGCTTCCCCATGAACTTGATTTTTAAATGAAAACATTTACATTAAATTCTTAAATAGTTTTTCTTTAACCCAATTACAATGATTTGCACAATCATGTGGTTAAACTTTGCAATATCTCATAGTTTTTGGTCAGTTATCTTGAGTTTGAAAGTGAGATAGGATATTTAGCAAAATTTAAAGTCAGGGAGGCCTAGGTAACCATAATGCCCATATCTAGGTAATACAGACCTAGGGCTTCTGGAGCAAGGTGACCAGGTACTGAAAGATAAGATAAAGGACACCAAGGCCATTGATGCCCAGAACCCTATCAGTAAGAAAGACAATCCCATCAACCAGGCATAACATCTGGAGATAAGGGTTAACAATAAATTCCAGAACTTTGGTGGTTTGTTATAAAACTCACTTAAGTGAACCATTCAGGCATGTGAACTGAAAGATAAAAACAAAGCCTTAGAAGGGTGTAACAGGAGTAGCTTGCAGTCATTGTGTGGGCATTCCACTTTCGGGTGCCCCTTCTCCTTAGAGAGCTTTCCGCTTTCCAATAAACTTCTGCCTAACCTTTCCTGTGGAGTCTGGGTCTTCATTCTTCAAGCACGGGAGACAAAGAACCTCAGATGGCCAGAGACACAATTTTCCTGTTTCAAAAGCAGGGACCATACCTATGTCATCTTTGTAGGTCTTGGGCCTGGCACAGGGCAGTATTGTCCAGTGGGCTGGCCTGGACCTGAAAACAAGTCTCCAGTCTTGAACTGATGTATTTTGCTAATAATTAGAACCTATTTCCATTGGCTGCTATATAACTACTAACTGTTCCTACAGTTATTAATTCAATAATCATTGAGGGCCCCTTCTGGGCCTGACACTTTGCTGGCCTGGAAACCCAGTGATGAACAGAAAGAAGCAGATCCCTGCCTTCAGGGAGCTTATAGTCTAAGGGTAGAAATGGACAATCACCAAATTACCACACCAATAAATATAAAATTTCAGCCTTAATTATTGCTATAAAGGACTCTTGTTTAGTGCTAGTAGGACAGCATGTAATAGCATTACTGTTCTGAGGGTTTGATGAAGCTTGGTTCTTTCTGCCAACGTAGTAAAGAATTACAATCATTGAAACACAGGAAAGCAGAGTAAGGTTGTTGCCAGGAGCCAGCCTGGCAGAACAGAAGTTCCCAGGTTCGAGCGGTGGGAATTGAGACAGACCAAATGGTCTGGACTGTCCTCAAAAGTAGCAGCCTCTAATGGCTTTATTGCTTGCTTTATATAGCAGAAGTTAACATCATTACAAGGACTAGGGAAGAGATTAAGAGACATGGTGGGTTAAGTACAGGGTGGGTTATTCATTAGCATAAGCAGATTTGTTAACAGGAACAAGCAGACCCTTCCCCATACATATCTTTTTAACCCCAGGCCTAGTAATCAATCAACTGGTCTGGCCTTCATGAGAAGCTGCACGTACACATTCTTATCTATAGATCAGGGGTGGCCAACTTTTCTGTATATAAGATCTACTTTTTATCTTAAAAGTGTGTCGCAATCGACTTGTCATACATTATATAACTACTCTTTTACATTCCCACTCATCCTTTCAATTCATCGCATCACTGTGTTTCGAGACAATTGTAGATCTTGAATTGCAGCAACAATTCCACTCTTGTTCTTAAAATCGTTAAAAAGTGAATCTGACATTTCCAAAAAAATTTTCTTTACAAATTCACCGTTGAAAAATGGCTTACATTGTTTTGCTAAGAGATAGCTGACTTTGAATGATGCAGTAGTTACTGCTTGTGACTTCAACCTTGGCTTTTTAAAAACGCTTTGTTGATTTGTTAATTGAGTTTTAAGATCCCTAACTTTTATGTTTTCTCAGTTCAGAATTTGGTGGATAATCTGTTTGATACTTGTTATGTAAAGCTAAAAAATGTCTCTCCAGATTACGTACCCTTTTTAGCAATGGCTATTGAGGTAAGGCATATTAAACAACAACATTTATCATTCACCATTGTAAAAAAGTAATCGAGTTCCTATTCTTCATTGAAGTGATGTTTTCGATTTTTTCGGTTTACTACTCATGTTCATGGGTATACTAGAATGCAAAGAAATATGACAATTTAAAGAATAAATATTGAAGTACCGTAAGTATTTTCCTAGAAAATTCAAAAACTCATGAACTGCGGCAATTATCTCTGTTACATTGAGAGAAATAATAACAATACTGCATATTACGATCGGGGACAACAATACAAGTATATTAAAATCTAATATAGATATATTCAAATTTACAAGAAGTATGTTAAAGTTACAATTTATTTATTACGGTTTACAATACTGACTTCTTAATTTAAATAGAATTATTGTTATTCCTAATATATTTGTAATACTGTCCCCTATTTTTCTCTCAGTGTAATGACCGCAGTTTAGAAATCTGTTGCCGAGAATGCTAAAGTAAATCAAGTAAATAGATAGGTAAGAAAAGCAATTTAATTGAAAACAAAGAAAAGGTACTTACATTTTAAACAAAAGAAAAATTGAAACTCAACATGGTCACCGAGGATAAATAATATTGATTGATAATAATACTGTTAATACAAAAGAAAAGACGCTACCGTATGACACTACCAAATATTCAAGCTAACTGACTGTTCTTCGATGAGTCGAGTCGGAACTGTTGCGTTCACGCGTTGCGTCCGGTGACAAGTGTAACACATAAGTCAAAATGTATTGTCTGGGTGGGCGGAGATCACAGTGTCAGGCTGTCAGAATTCTAGGAATTTATGACCTTGGCAAATTCCCAGAATGCATTAAACTATTGCTAGAAAGTTTTGTCTTCTACAATCGCTTCAAAGTCCACGGTACACGGAA
>PVKE010011844.1:15497-39517 GCA_004027555.1 Craseonycteris thonglongyai | reverse complement strand
CTACCGTATTTTCCGGCGTATAAGACGACCCCCTAATTTTACAGTTAAAACATAGGTTTAGGCCTATATTCGCTGTATAAGACTACAGCCTCGGAAGTGGGGTGTAGTCTTATACAGCGAATATAGGCCTAAACCTATGTTTCAACTGTAAAATTAGGGGGTCGTCTTATACGCTGGAAAATACGGTAAGTAGAATTAGGCAATTCTGGTTCTACCATCAGAGTATTTTTCTAAAATGCAAGAAGCAAATTAGTAGCAGAGAACTGAAATACAGGTAAGGACCAAGGGAGACCAGTGTATTAAAATAAAGTAAGAAAGTAGAGACCACTGCTACCCTTGCAGTAACAGCAAAAATTTAGGGTGCACTGCAAAGAAAGCAGATACTCAGAAGTTTCACCATGAAATTCAATCCTAAAAGTAAGAAAAAAGGAAGTAAAACTATAGCCTGGTCTAGTTAAAAGGGAAACTGAATTTTGATAAAGAGAGAATTTCAACAATGACACAGAGACTAGGTTTACCCATCATTATATGACAAATGTCACCAAAAATGGACCAATACAAATGTCTCTTGTCCTATTAATTCAATCCTTCATTTACAGTAAAGCACACTGACAATAAGCATTGAGTTAAGAGTTTGAAATTCCTGGGATCTAATCTCTATCCTATCTATCACTTAATAACTTTATACCTTTTGGGAGTTTTCTTCAATTTTCTAAGCTTCAGTATACAAATCTCTAAAATAACATCATGTGGTCACTGTATGGATTAACTCACTATGTACAGATCCTGGAAGATTCTATGAACACACCACGAAAAGGCTAATGAAGTCACTGCAATGACAGAGCTCAAAATCCTAAAGCACACTAACTACACAAATGACTGGAACACAGAATGAAATCTAAATTAGTGTTGCTTTTAGTTCATGAAAAAAAAAAAAAAAAAAATGGGGAAGCTGGGATGGCTGTGGGTTAAGCGCTCACTTTGCACTTTGCAGCGCCGGGGACCTGGGATCGAATCCTAGCCCCGGCCCTTGCGAACCCATGTGCTGAGCTGGGGAGTGCCCCCAGTTCAGTTCTCTCTCTGTCTCTGTATCTCTCTCTCCCTCTCTCTCTGTCAAAAAAAACCAATAAAAATAAATAAATAAATATTAAAAAAAAAAAAAAAAATTTTCCTGGGACCCAATATTCCCAAATGCCAAAGAGTTTTATATATCTCTAAATAGCAAATGATTGGGATTACATTAATGTGGAGATATTGCTATTTGATCTTTGTAATATCTTTTCTTATAGGTAGTTTGAAGTCTAGCATTTTTGCTTTATGTCTGAAATAATAAAGTCCAATTAAACAATGGTTCAGAAATCCTCTGTTCAGAATCCTATTTCCCCTAATGCAGGATTCTACGATAAAAGGGCCAAGTCCTCAGGTTTGATCTAAGAAGCCCCCTGAGCCCTCTCTCTTTTAGCATGGTTCCTACTTCTTCTAAACTAGCCTCATACATCTAGTTGTTCTCCAAAATACCTGCAGAGATGTAAAAAACAGTTGCTCTCTTATATTCCTTGAATCAAAAATGTAAAAGACCTTAAAATGATCCCCTCCCGCTCCATTTCCCCTCTCTAAAAGACAATGTGTGGCACAGTTATGAGTATGAAAGGGTTGTGGAGGTCCTAAGACCATTCACAAACTCTTGGGACAATGTATTGATAGTGAAATGCCTTTTAGACTTTCTATTAGAGGCAGAAACAATTTTTCTTTCTCAAGACACTGATCCATGAAGAGAAATTCAATGGAAAGCTAAATGAGTCTAGATGTATGTTGTTAACTTTTATATTAAAAGCAGGAGAATCTGAAATTCCTTAAAAAACAAATTATTTCAGTCCTATAATAAACTAAGAAGAAAGGAGAAGAGAGGGAGAAGTAAAAGAGCTGAAAGCAGAGAACAATAAAGAGAGGCAAGTAAAGAGAGGTACAGGGAGGAATACCGTATTTTCCAGCGTAGAAGACGACCCCCTAATTTTACAGTTAAAACATAGGTTTAGGCCTATATTCTCTGTATAAGACTACCCCCCCACTTCTGAGGCTGTAGTCTTATACAGCGAATATAGGCCTAAACCTATGTTTTAACTGTAAAATTACGGGGTCGTCTTATACGCCAGAAAATACGGTACAGACCTTTTAAAGCAACACACCCATCTTGTGGCCATTTCAGGTATTGCCACAACAGACTTCTGCACTTCTGCAATTACGAGGCAGTGCCATGGAGTGGGAAGTAATAGGAACATATAGTCAGAAGGCCTCTAGCAAGTACCAGCTGGGTCAGTCACTTGACTTGTATAAGTCTCAGTTTCCACACTTGATACGCTCTACATACCTCATACAGTACTATAAGAAATGGTATACGGACAGAAACAACACAAATACCAGAAATTACAACTTTATAATTATTAAAACAACAAAAGTATGTATTTGCTTCCTGAACTGGCATGGGAGGCAAAGTATTCCTAATTACCACCTTAACGCAGAAGTATAACTTTGAAAAAATGAGCCACAGTTATGAAATAGTATTTCAATGAGTTACAGAACCAATGTTTCATTTCTAAATTCTACACCAAAAAGTTTACAAGCTAGTTTCCAAACCAGTCACATAGCAGAAACCCCATTTCTACATCGAGAAGGGTCCAAGCCCGAGATGATCACATGCATCCCCGGTGCTGCCTAAGATGCCCCTAAATTCATGCAGCCCACACAATGCAGGGATTGCCAGGGACTTTCTTATTTTTGAGCTAGCATATTATCACTGTGACTGAGGTTCTTTGCCAATAATTGGCTCAACTATTGCCTATACATCCCTTAATATTTGTCGGTCTTCAGCATAGGTACTGGAATACAACTAAACATTACTAACTAAATTGTATGCATTATATCCCACCTTTTAGCAGAAAAATCTCATTCTCTCATGTCCAAATGAATCTGCAGGTTTTCCACATTGTGAATCAATTTCAGGAAAAATTACAATCTTTCTCACCTAAAACCATGTGCAAGTAGAGGAATGAATCATCCAAAGTGTACCCCAGCCATGCAGTCTCCAGGGCCTTAACAAAGTACACATCTAAGCATAAAATGTGTGTGCTACACAGCCTGTCTGCTACACAGCCTGTCTGCCTTAACTTAGCCTTGAAAGCACAGGCAAGAAAAAGAAGACATCAGACACCTCCCACTTGGACTATGGAAATAAAAGGTCCATATATTATTCAAGTGTTTCAAGCTAATGAAAACCCCAAAGGTAAAATACTCAACTGGAAGATATCATTAAGCCTTGTCCCAACCCATGTTAACTCTTTTTTGTAAAACACTTGGTAGAAACTCACCAGCATATTCATTTATTCATTCATTTAACCAGTATTTATACGCCAGATCCTGTTCTTGGGCTGAGGGTTCAGAGGTAACCAATAAAGTCACCTTGGTCACAGGCATAATTCCAGTGAGAAAGAGAGACAGAGGAAGAGGAGGGGATTAATAGTCAAAGGAATATAAAATAATGTGAAGTAGTGACAAGTGATATGCGGAAAATAAGATAGGGTAAGGAGACAAGGGTTGGGGGAGCTGCTACTTCAGACACTGTAATTAGAGAAGGCCTCTCTGATGGCATGATATCTGAGCCTAAGACGGAATGAGGCAACAGTGAAGCCATACAGACACGGAAGAGAAAGTTACAAGCAGAGACCAGCCAATAAAAGGCCTGAGGAGGGAAGCCGGGATGGCTCAGTGGGTTAAGCACTCACTTTGCAGCCCTGGGGACTGAGGATCGAATCCCGGCCCCGGCCCGTGTGGACCCACATGCTGAGCTGGGGAGCTCCCCCAGTTCAGTTCTCACTGGGGTGAGACCCCGGCCCAGCTCCTGCCCTGTGCAGCCCCGCCCACCTGTGGAATGAAACTATGTGGAAAAACCAATGATGTGCAACTATGGAGACTGCTCTGGGCCCTCCCCCTTCTCTCTGTCTCTGTATCTCTCTCTCTCTCTGTCAAAAACAATAAAAAATCTTTAAAAAAAAAAAAAAAGGCCTGAGGAGTGACCATGTTTGGTCTGCTTAAAAGCAAGTAAGCCAGGGTGTATGAAGTACAAAGAGTAAGGGGGAAAGTAGCAGATGAAATCAGACAGATGGCCAAGAGGTCAGATAAAGCCAGGCCTTGTAGGCCTAGCAAGTCAAGAACTAGAGTTTTATTCTGAATGAAGATGCCACTAGAAAGTTTTAAGAAAAGGAGAGATGAGGCCAAGGAAAGCCTTGGAGGAAACCACTGTGGAAACAGGAGTCTACTGGAGGATTTCAGAAAACAAGTGATGATGACGGTTAGGCTAGGTTGTTAGTGGTGAAGGGAGCTGGAAGTGGTCAGATCCAGAGTGCATACTGGTGACAGGGCTTGGATGTTGAGAATGAAGATGTGGAGTGTGAGAGAAACACAAGTCAAGGATGATACCAAGATTTTGACCTGAGCATCCAGGCACCACGAGTTGAAACGGGGACACTGAGAAAGGAGCAGGTTTTAGAAGGAAGAAATCATAAGCAAGTTAAGAGGCAGCATCCCCCTGTGTGCTGAGCGTAAAAAGAATGACTCAACGAACCTCAGCACTCACTTGGTTCTCTGCTCTGGGCAGAAAACCCATCATTGTGAAAATGTCACTGACAAGGGCTTTATACCTGTTTGAAAACCAGAGAAAATAATCACAGTACTAGCCATCATTTCTTGAACTCCTACTAGTTAGTTAGCAGGCACTATGGCAAGCACCATACATATACTGTAGTTAATCCGCATACATAAAAGCACTTAACCATAGTACTTGCACATGGTAAAGTATCATTAAATATTATGCATAATACTTATAAAGTATGTCACATTTTAAATGGAACAATAACTTTAATAATTATTTTGATTTCAAGAAGCCCTATTTTCTTTTTTTTTGAAAAATCCCCCAATTCATTCTGTTTTATGATTACTGTTTCCCAGGCTAACAGGTAGTCTTTGTATCTCCCCTTTCAAAAACACAGCAACCATTCTAAGTCCAAACTTTAAACAGAGGTTTCAGTTTCAGCTGCCTCCTGAAGGCTCAAAGTAACATCATATGTCTATCTATATGAGCATTAAAACCTTAACACCTACCTGTGGTTCTATATCCCTTGTGCGCTGCTTTAGTAAAATTCACACACACTAGCTTTGAACTACTTTGTTTCAGGTACCTGGGCACTCCTCTTTTTTTTTTCAAGTTTATCCAGATATTGAAACATTTCTTGGGTTATAATTTATTTAGCATCTCCAAGTTTTTAAAAGATGGGTAGCCTGAGTTAGCTCAGTCTGACATATAACCAGAACCAGAAGTCCAATATAATTTTACAAATGAGGAAACTGCGCCTTAAATAAGTGAGGTAACTTTGAATTTGGATTTCTCTCATGCCTGTGCTCTATAGTGGACAGTGAAGCTTCTCCCGCACCACAACCGCCCTGACACACTAATCTCAGTTCTACCCTCAGGAGTCAGATAAAGTAAATATGCCAGCTAGTCTTATGTACCCAGTAAGAATCTAAATAAAACTATTTCTTCTGTCTCCCATTTGACTGAAAAATCACATACTAAACTCCTTCAATTACTTTTTCACGTTCTATAAAAATGAAATGTTATTGTAACATGAACAAAAGGTGATCTGACATTTTTTTTTTCCCTTAAAAACATTGTACAAATCATAAATGCCATTAGAAGTGAAAAAACTGAGTGGGTTTTCTTCATGTATTATTCATTTCATTTGAGATAATTTCTACCCATAACAACAAATACTGAAAGTAAAAGAATAGTACAGTAGAAATCATGAAACTGGAGTTCTGCCACTAACTAGATGCATGACTCTAGGGGGCGCTACACCTTTGTGTTCTGGTTTGTCTTCAAAATGAGGATAATACCTTTCCTGGAGTTCAAAGACTGGGGGGAGGCAATGAGATGTCATGCCCAGAATATAATAATGGGTGTCCCAAAATTCACACAAGAAGTAATTTTGATAGAAAACAAAGGTTTATAATTAAAAATTGTAAATTTATTAATTCACAAAGTATACAGTATAGGGCAGGGGTGGCGAACCTTTTCGCGATTGAGTGCCAAAGTTTATGAAATAAGAGTATACTCGCTCGACTTGCGTGCCAACCCATCGAGTGAGATAGAGGTATCGATTATTTTTATGTCTGTAAGAGCATAAACAATAATTTTTTAAATGGTATTCACAGCTCCGTGTGCCGAAATAATTGCTCTGCGTGCCACTTTGGACACGCATGCAATAGGTTCGCCACCCCTGCTATAGGGTTATGTATGGAATAGCATATTGGGTAAATGGCCTCCACGGCTTTGTAAACATGAAGATGCAAATCTGTCGTGAGAATACGCTATACAGAGCTTCTCAAAATGTCCAATTCTTGACCATGGTGCTGCACTGATGTCCCTGGACTCTCAGCAACACTCTCACAAACTGCTTCGATGTTTTTTGTTGAACAACTTGTTGAAGGACGGCATGAGTGTTTAAGATCACTAACTGATCCAATCTCCCTAAATTTTTTAATTAATCTCTTCACAGTTGAAGTTAAATCACTATTCTGACCCATATTTTGTATGAAAATTGTGAACTGTAGCTGCAAAACCGTCATTATTTTAAAAATATTGCTCAACAATGAAAACGCGTTGTTCTTTCGTGTAGCCCTCCATTTTTAATAACCCTGAACTGTCAACTGTCAAGCTGTCTGTTTTTTTTCACTGGCAACACTTTACCACACAAATGACGCAAAATTCAAATCTTGTGTGAATTTTGGGACACCCGTTACATATAAAAATATTTGAAAATTATATAATACAAAAGTATTATTAATGCCTTATAATTACTGATCATTTGTTCAGGAGTAGTGAGATATTAACTGAAAAATATCTAAATTAATGCAAAAATTATTTTACCTTCATGTTGCAAGCTAATTCCATTAGCTTTTTTGCATTTTCTTCTGAGCGGTATCTCTTAGGAAGCTGAACCCTGAAGAACTTCAAGGCACCTTCAAAGTCTGTCAATAGCAAGTCATCCTTGGAAGTCTTGAAGAAAGAAAATACAACCGGGTACAGAAAAAGTGAAGAAAAAAAAGAAAATATAATCGGATACAGAAAAGGTTCTTTGCTATGAAGATATACAAGAAACATTTTATAATCTCGGCACCTTTATAATCCCCAGAAGAACATTTTAGCCTTTGCCAGAGCCACTTGCATGTGCAAGGGATAATGTTAGAGTACCGTGGCTGCTTAGAATGAGATTAAGACCAAGATATTGCAAGAGTTGAACAGAGAATGCCAAATAATTTAGCTTATGAATAGATGTGTACCTTTAATAGTCCAAGGGCGACATTAAAAATAACACTTATCCCCTAAAAGAGAAAACACAAAAGAACATTTTCAGTGTTTATATTTGGACTACTAAGCCATCTGACCCCACAATTTTAGAGAAATTATAAAAACTTAAGAAATGGAGTATCTTGAAAATACATTAGAAAATAAAAATGGCAGAGTCACCACTAAAGAACCACGTAAAGTAGACCCGATCTACCATTTTTCTGAAGAGCTTTTCAAGCCCTATTCTCACATTCAGTAAAAACACTTTGGGATGCTGGGATAGCTCAGTAGATTGAGCACTTGCTTTGCAACTGTGAGGTCCAGGGATCAAATCCCACACATCCCTCCAAATCCATATGCTGAATAGCAGAGCAACTGGTAACTGCTGGGATGGCAGTGAAGGTTCTCACTTCCCATGCAGGAGGGCCCCACTTTGGTTTCTGCCCTGTGCGGCCCCATATCCACCTGTGTGGAATGAAACTATATCACAGCTAATGATGTACAACTATGGAGACTGCTCTGGCCCCTGCACCCCCGCCCCCCCACCCCTTCTCTCAAACAAAATAAATCTTAAGAAAACAAAAAACAAAAAAAACCACTTTTTCAAAGCACTCTACACTTCCAAACCAAAGCATTAGGCTCAGCAACTAGTGATCAGGAAATAATTCCTGGGGACCTTTTCTTTATTCTGTGCAGCCCTACAAGTCCAGCAGCCACACAGTCTCTGAGCTCTGTATTCCAGAACTGAATCTGCTCAGGGCTCCCTCCAATCTGCCTTCCATCTAGTCATTCTAGGAGTGCTGGGAGCAAAGGACAAATGAGGAGAGACACTAACATCTGTTGATCAAGTTAAACTGTGTAGGTTTCTGAAGCTCAGCTTCTGTAACTAATATTTTTCAAGGGTTTTCTGAGCTAATCAATTTGAAAAGGTTATGTAAATTATTTAGAATACCACTGAGCCCATAACTACTTAACAAATCATTTATAGCAGTGAAACACTGGACAACTCAAAAATCTGAGGTTAGAAATTGTTTACATAAATTACAGTATCGCCAAAAAAGGAGATACCGGTATGTGCTAGCAAATGAGAATAATGGTATATCTGGTAATGTTATTTCTTAAAATGTTTCAAGTTTAGATTTTTGTATTGTTTTACATATGTTAAGATTAAACAAAAAGAAGGATGGTATAGATTTGTATACAGATGTTCAAGTATATGAAATAAAAAAGGTTACCAAACAGTATATATAGCATAATCATATTTTTAATATATATAAACCTATAATATACATTATTACATAAAAATCCATACGAAAAAAGCTATTTCCTATAGAAATTATACATGTACATACATGAACACAAGAAAAGGCTAAAAAAATATACACCTAAATGTTAAAAGAGTTACCCTATAGACAGTGGGTTTAGAAGTACCTTTAAATCTTTTTGCTTATAGTTTCTATAATAAACATATATTACTGTTGAAATTAGTTATCTTTCTCTTAAACTCACACACCCCAAATTCCAAAACCACCCTGTGGCAAAGATTGATATTTATTCTAATATCTACTTTCTTTTAGCAATAGACTAAAAGAAATTTTTACCAAGCTTTAAAAAAAAAAATCTCTCTTGCAGATATGTGTGGTCATGTACCTAAGTTCTAGCCAATATGAGGTAATTGAAAATGTAGGCAGTATTTCCAGGAAATCCCCTAACCATCCTAGCTTACATATAATTGGTGCTAGCGGTCTAATCAGCCTAGGGATGAGTCACACTCTAGGGAAGGTAGGTTACTGCCTTCTGACTTCTTTTACATGAGAAATAAATCCTCTGCTGCTTTATTAATCACTATTGCTATGGGTTTCTTCAAAATTTCAGCTAAACCTAATACTAAGTAATAAAATGTCTAATAAGTTTGTTTTTTAGCAGATCGCATCTTTAATAAAACGTGATCATTGGCTTCAGCCCAAAGAAGAGTCACTTAAACCTGGATTTTCCAACACTGAAATAAAATACCCAAGATAAAAAAATTCTGTTCTGACAGCTGACACAGGAAGGACACTGGGCTATAACCCAAAGTGCTGTAACCTTTGATACATACCTCACATAAAAGCAGGTCGATGATGTGGAAGACCATGTAGAGAGGGAATTTTGCAGTGAAAAGTGTAAGAAACCACTGGGAGGCATACATGTGTGCTTCAAGGCTTATATCCAGGAAGTGGTTATACAGGTCAGGAATGTATTCCTGAAATAGCAAATTTATTAGTTTCAGGCACAAATGCAGCTGTTGAGCTCCTATTCAGGAGGCTCATAAGTCTGACAGGAATAGGCCAAAAAAGTCACATACTTGTGTTTTTCTAAAAACTCTTAAAATGCTCAGAAGAACACTTATCTGGTATTAAACTGGCATCCAGCTCTTTTCCAGTCCACAAACTAGCTCTAAAGAGGAATTCCCCAAATGGTGACATCTTTGGAAGGACAGTTTTTCTTCCTAAGTTATAAAATATTTGGGAAAGTCTCACTTTTGTTATGAGATTCCTGACCAGTCAACCTCAGAGCCTGGGAGAATATTTCTTGACTGAGTCGGTTGTGTTAAAGGCCCCTGGCAAAGTCATCTGAGATTTTGAGTGTTTATGAGATTGAAATCCCAGCTAACACCCAACAGGCTCATATTTTATTAATCTTGGCATCATCACGACATAGTAAGAAATGAAAACAAAAGAAAGCAAAACAAAAAAAATAAATAAATAAACAAACAAAAATAAAAGCCCTGTCTTTAAAGCTGGATGGCTAAGGCAATCACCACTTGCTCTCGCACCATTTTATCAATCCATGACTCAGTCCCACACACTAATGGGCAGATGCATAAGGTTTCTTTTCCTCCCCCACGCCCTTTTTTTTTTTTACCTGCATGAGGCGTTCCAACTGGTAAAATTTGCAATGCAAATCTTCGAAGTTTTGCTTGAAAAGTTCCCTGAGACCATAGTCAAACATGATCTTGACCAGAACACTGAATGCCTGTTCTTCAGGCATCTGTAACAAATGGGGAATGGGGAGAGGGGGGAAAAAAAAAATCACAAAACACATACAGAAGTTTTGTCAGTAAATTAAATTCATCCTTCTATTCTCTTATCTGGATACTAGGAAACCTAGAGGTATGTAGTAACTCAGGTCTGTCATGGTGTTTTGTAACATCTGTTCACTCAACCGTGAAATACTTAACAATGTCTACTCTATGTCAGACACTGCCTGTCCTCAGGGAAGCCCCTTACAACCATTACACATAACTATAACACGAATTAGTTAGAAAGATTAGGGAGAACACAAGAATAAGAAAGCCCGAGTCTGTCCAGGGGAGATAAGAAAATGCTTTACAGGGAGGACAGGATTTGAACTGAACAGGAACAGGCTGACACACGTGCAGGCTTCATCTTCCCCAATTCATGAGACCTTGTTAAATCATTTTACCTCCTCAGTTGCTATTTCATTTTAGTAAAAACTTTTTTCTTCTGCACTGTTGTTAAAAACATGGCTAGTTACAGAAGAACCTTACGTATTGTTCTAAGGCTTACAGTAATGCTGAAAGTACTAAGTTAACGCTTACAGTAATACTTCATTCTACAGAAACCCTACTTCACTTCTATAATATTTCCAGATGCTACTCATTCACAGTAATACCTACATCTTGCACAGCTTTATGGAAAAATATTACCCTGAGAACCTGGCAAAATGTCTAGTTTTCAAAATAGAAAATAGCACTGGTAATGTTATTTAAGGCTTGGTGTGACTGACTGCAGCAAGCCTTCAAAATGTCAAGAAGGTGGGTGGGCTTCTGTGGAAGACAATGGAGGTGGGCTGAGCACAGAAATCACTGGGAATAAAACAGAACTAAAAAGCAAATCATATTAATAAATAAGTGAGAGAATTACAGCAATTATTATTGGAAAATAAGGATTTGGGGTGAAAGAACAGACCTTTGAGGTCTTTGTCATGAAAAGCAATCTGATGCTGAGAGAGACTTGGTCTGTTCCAGAGTGGCGTTAGGCAGCACTTCTGCCCTCACTCTGAAACAAACATCTGAAACACGATGGCAAGCAGAGTTCAAACTAAGACACTGGATTTGATAAGGAAACCCATTTTAAAGGGGCTGTAATACTTAAATAGGGATGAATGTCCTTGGACTGAAGTTGAGAACAAAGATAAATACAGGCTTGCGAGACTCTGAGATATAAAGTCTGATTAAAACAACAAAACAAAATTTAAAAACTTTACCAGTTGATGAATGTATTATTTGGCTGTGATAATCATTCCACAATGTATATGTATATATATCAAATCATCATATTATATACTATATACACACAATTTTTGTCAATTGTACTTAATAAAGCTGAAGAAAAATAAACTATAAAATATTAGTCATAACTTTATCGTATTTTTACATGCCTACCAATACCAATAAACTAAGATTCACAGGAAAAAGTGACTTTTGTTTTACTTGTATTACAACCTTGTATTTCACATGCATTACAACACAAAATAGCTTAAAACTCTTCAAAAGCTTCTGCTTGCTTAGAGAAGCAAAATCCAGACTTCTGGACTGGCCTCCCCAGCCCCACCTAAGCTCATCTTATTGACTCCTCCAGCTCCTTTCTCCTATCCCCAATCACTCATGATGCTCCAGTCATATTTTCCCTCTTTCAGCGCCTTCCACATGCCAAGTTTCCCCAATTTCAGTGCTTCTATATGTTGTACTATCCCCTTTTCTGGAAATGTTCTATTCTCTTGCTTTTAAAAGTTTTATTATTTTCATTATAATGCTATAAAAAAAGGTAAAAGCTGCAGAAAAATGCAAAAAAGAATGTATATCCCTTCTTTTCCCTATTTTTCAGGGTTCACCTTAAAGGTTACTCCCCAGAGAAGCCTGGAATCTAAATATAGCTCCCTTGTTATAATCTTCCATCAAACTTTTTACTATGTTTTCATAGCGCCAATGAAATTATAAATGACATACTTGTGTGACTTTTTCCTTAAAGGTGGTCAGCTTCATTACCTCTGTATCCACTACTGGAACCATGTCTACATTATTTTCCCCTGATCTCTAGCACAGAACCACTACAGGTGCTCAAAAACTCTCTGCTAACATCACCTGTGTGCTATTTTTGCCAAGCATTTTAAATTGAATCATGAGGAAATGATCAGACAAATCAAGAATGTGAGATGTTTTACAGGATAATTTGCTAAAATTTTTCAAAATTGTTAATGGCATGAAATGCACAAAAAATGGGGACAGTTTAGATTAAAAGAAATAAAGGGAAAAGACAAACAGATGCTTGCTTAAATCAACCAAATTCAATTTATTGATTTGGGTTTAAAAAAGCTATAAAATACTTTATTGAGTAAACAATTGAGAAAACCGAATGTGGACTATGAGACAATACTGAACCAGTGTGGAATTTCTTGGATGTGACTGTGGCATCATGTTTAGGTTCTTAGGAGACACATGGTCTAGTAGTGAAGTATCTTGATGTTTGCTACTGACTTTCCAAACAAATTTTATTGACAAAAAATGTGTACATGTAAAAAGGAGGAAAAGAAAAAGATGTAGAGGGAAATAGAGAAAACAGTGTGGAAAAATATTACGGTAGTTGGTAAATTAGGTGAAGTATATGGGTGTTCACTTTAAGATTTCTTTCACTTTTGCTGTGGATCTGAAAGAGTATCACTAAGTTGGAGGGTAAAGGTCTTAGCTAAATGAATGAATAAAATAGCACTAATGAAAGCCAACTTCTTGGCCTCTCCCACACTCCAACACATAAATCCCAATAATGACAGTGACTACTTCAGAGAAGGTAAAATGTCCCCAAGAGTCCAGTCAAGATTAAAGTCTATCCAATCATCCCAGCAATAAAAATGAAGTCTACTCTTATACTAGTTTTTAACATTGTCATTTGTTCTCACCATGTTTCTCTTCCATGATGACAAATTAAGGAAAAGGTTTCAAGATATACAAGTTAAAATTGGTGCACTAGAGTATGGCCAATGCCAATATAAAACCACGCTCAAGCCTCACACTTGTATAGGCTGAGGCAAGCTATGTCTAAGTCAAAACAGAGACCTGCTTACTCACATGGAGAAGCAGAACAGCAGCGAGAAATGACTGGCCCTGGCAATAGCCAATCTCTTCATCATACACAGAATAAGCCTGAGGGAGGAAAACACAGGAGGTATAAATGAGTGTAGTCGCTCATGGGACATAGTCGCCCTAGAGGATCTTAAATGCATGAACCTGGAAGTTGCTACCCATACTTAACTGTGGCATTGTGATGGTCAATGAATGATGCAAACATTTCTCTCCAATCTCATTCTTTTTTACTTTGCAATAAATAAAACTGTCACCAAACCACATTCTGCTGCCAAAGAGCAGGGAAGATTAAGCAAAAACCACTCTGGCACTGAAAATCGGTCGTACTATCTCTTGTGTTTGTTCATGCTTTTCCCTCTTCTCTGAGAAATACGCTCTTCCTTCAGGATCCAAAATATCCCATGCCCCCAGAACTCCCTCTCTCTGTACTTCTGTAATACTTACTACACATGTATGGTTATCATAGCACTTACCATACTGCATTATTTTTTTATTTGTTAAATTTATTGGAGTGACATTGGTTGGTATCCATACTACATTTTAAATGTCCATCTCACTGGATCTTGAGCTTCTTAGGGGCCAGGGTGATACCCTATTCAACCTAGCCAGCACCTCACACATAGCAGGAACTCACTAGAAACTGTTAATGTTATTCATCTTTCTTTCTGGGAAAAAGTCTTTTGGCAAAGACACCAAAATACAATTCTTTCCACAATGCCAGTAATAACTTTTCTGATAAGAGGAATTAGTCTAAAACTATCTGTGGGTTCTTCTGGAATTATTTTGTATTTTTCTTGGCAGCAGATGATTACTACCCATCTCTTCTGAACATTATCTTTAACAGAATATTGACATGTAACATTCCTTGTGGTTTACTTTTGGTTCTTTGTTTTTATGATTAATATTTATAGTTCTCATGCAAGCTGTGGTAGAAAGGGGAATTCCTATAGACTTAAGATGTTATTTCCTATTTGACAAATTTATTTCTAGTGAAATTCCCTTTATTCTCCACTTTTTTTTGTGCCAAGGTTACTCTGGTCCCAAGAAAGCAATTTAGAATTGAGAATGTTTAGAATTCAGAACACTCAGCAAAATGTTATGTCAATGCTTACTAGATGAAAGTAAGTTAATATATATAGGGGTTTTATTATTTTGATGAAACTCTAGCTTTAAAAAAAAAATTTTTTTTTCATTGCTTTGAGGAGAGAGAGAGGAGTGAAGGCGGGAGGGCCCAGAGCAGGATCCATAGTTGTACCTCATTAATTGTGACATGGTTTCATGCCACACAGGTGGACGTGGGGCCACGTAGGGCGAAATGAACCAGGGGCCTCCTGCATGGGAGGCACAAACCTTCACCACTGAGCCATCTCAGTGGTTACCAGTTGTGCCACAGCTCAGCATCTGGATTTGTACAGGCTTGGGCCAGGAACTGAAACCCAGACCTCATGATTATGAGGCAAGTGCTCAACCACTGAGCCATCCCGGCATCCCTGAAAGTCTAGCTTTCAAATATGTGTGTGTGTGTGTGTGTGTGTGTGTGTGTGTGTAAAAATAATCAAGCTTTTGTAAGTCTAGGTAGAATTCAATATAATCCCATTATATCCCGCACTTCATCAAAGCTTATCTGATGAGAAGACTACAGAATAAGAAACACACGTTTTTCCAAAGACAAGATGTGCAGAGGGCTTAAAAATGATGTTTATAATATAACAAGGTACCACTTTGCACCTATCAAATTTGTAAAAATTATCAAGTGTTAATACCAGTGTTGTTAAGACTATATGCCAACACAGCTCTGTGGAGAGCAGTTTGACAATGTCTGTGGAGGTTATCGATCAACAGGTGATTGGTCAAAAAAGAACACAGGTCTCAGAGTCAATCAGAGCTGGGGTGAAATCCAACAGTAGTTAATGTCTAGGTCTGGATCTTAGTTAGACCCATTAATTATATTCCTTATTTGTAAGGGGAGAATAATCATAGTATTTACATCAGAGTTGATGTACTTCTCTCATATAAAATGCTCAGCACATGGCTCAATTATGTACTAGAAAAAAAATGTACTGAATTTTTATAGGTAGAGAATGAAAGGAAGCATACTTTTCAGGCTCATGAAAAAACCTGAAGGACTGCCTACAGACATGAAAGTACATGATACACTTGGGAAATGTTTAGAATATGAGGTTTATGGGGGCTATAAGAAATATGAAGAAAACCAGGCATTTCATTAATCCATCAACATTTGGTGAGCACCTATTACATGCCAAGCACTGTGCCAAGTGCTACACATGTAACACATGTAAGAAATGATTCCTGCCCCTGAGAATTTCACAGTTCAGTTGGGAAGTCAGACAAGTAAATCAACCAGAGTACAGTGAGAAGTTCAATGTGGTTGAAGCATAAAATATTCAGGGAATAAGCCAGGATATAGTATAAAATGTTTTTAATGCTAACCCAAGAAATCTAGGATTAGGAAATAAACTAAGGAATTTTTATTTCATTCAATGGGTTATAGGGTCACATTAGCAGCTTCAGTGAAAGTCACTGAAGTGATTCAATTCTGGAGTCAACACAGAGAAAATAATAAATAGGCTAGAATCCAAAGGAAAGGATACTAATGCAAGTCAGCACTTGTTAAAGTATCAGCTATGTATGACAGAGACCAGTACCAGGTCAGTGAACACAGAGAGAAGCATGGCTATAAGACACATCAGTTATATCAAATGCAACATGGCCAAAGAAGGAACTGAAAACTAACAGAGAAATTGCTGTATCTTCAGCAAAACAATGGTATGGGATAAAAAAGGAAGACTGTTTCTAATTAAAAGAGCTATAAAACATCTAATATGGATATTATTGAATTCTTATTCAAACCAAATGTATAAAGACGTTTAGGAAAATCTGAATATGGAGTGGCTATTGGATGATACAGATAGATAATGATTGTATTTTTTAGAGATGTATTACTGAAGAACTTAAGATAATGATGTCTGAGATTTGCTTACTTCAGGAAAAATTTAAAAAGGGATAGATGAAGCAACTATCACAACATACTGATAAATATTAAACCTGGGTCAAGGAACAAATTCATTATACTATTCAACTTTTATGTATGTATGAAAATTTTCATAATATAGTTGTTCCTCACTATTTGCAGGGGAATGGTTCCAGGACCCCCGTGGGTATCAAAATCTGCAGATGTTCAAGTCTCTTATACAAAATCATGTAGCATTTGCATAACCTATATTTGCATACAGGCTACAGCAGGGTACGCAGACACATCACTTCATTCTTGTGGATTCAGCATAGTGCTCGGGGCATGGGGAATTCAAGTTTTGCTTTTTGAAACTTTATGGGATTTTTTTTCTTGAATATTTTTGATTTGTGGTTGGATGTGATAACTGTGGAAACAAAGGGCAGACTATAAAATTTGTTTACAAATGAACTATTTTTATGCCTGTTTTGTTTCATATACTTGACAGACTTTTACTTAGAGATCAGCTAGCAGCTAGAATTTCACCCTTGAGCTCATATAGATTTGGGAACATCTATGCAGTGGTGACAACTGAAGTTGTGGAGGTGAAAGGGAGACTGTAGAGCTTCAGCCACCACTGAACAAGCACCTCTGTTTTAGGGGAAAGACCTGTTTCAGGAGCAGGTAGAAAGATGAAATAAGAAAGTTAACAAAGTTGTGAGATAAGTGAAATCATAACCAGGAGGGTGAAAAGTCAAGAGCAGAGAGAGCATCATGAGATAGAAACCAGACTGAAGGGGTCAGGGGTCAGAGGCAGTAAGCACAGGGGCTTCTTTCTGGGAAGCTGGATTGGCTACTTCAATGGGAAGCACAACTGAGAAAGGGCTAAAAAAGGATGATCAGAGATTATAACAGAAATCCTATCTTGGGGATCTAGGAATAGCTCAACAGGTTGAGCACTTGCCTAGCAACTGCAAGGTCCGGAGATCAAATCCCAGCCCCAGCCTGTGCAAAACACACATGCTGAACTGTGGTGCCACCTCCCATGCAGGAGGCCCCCAGTTCGGTTCCTGCCCTATGTGGTCCCACATCCACCTGTGTGGAATGAAACCATGTCACAACTAATTATTTACAACTGTGGAAACTGCTCTGGGCCCTCCCTCTTCTGCCTGTCTCACCTTTGTTATTAAAAAAAAAAAAAATCTTACCTTTCTTCATCTTATGAAGAAATTAAAATTAAACTCAACAAACACTTCTCTAAATTCTAACTACCCCTAAAGGACCTAGTTTATCATTGGAGAATCATCCCTTATTGATAGCCTGTCCGAAAACTAATTGTTAGTTTTGCCTCTTCAATCATAATTTGTAAGTTTCTTAAGAACATGTCTAGTGCCTTGACTATATACTCCATATATAGCTAACCAGGTACTTGATTAGGTTTGGGGGGAAAGGACTAACGACTAATTTAGTTCTCAGGACAGAGGAAGTTTCAAGAACTCTGGTCCCTACTCCTCTTTTGGTTCTTAAGTACCAAAATCTACTGGAAAAAGAATTACTGAAATTGAACAGGCTATCATTTATTTTATAGCTTTTAGGTACAGACCTTTTGACAGATATCATTATCAATATTAAAAATCCACTGGGATGGGCATTAGCACTTCCTACTATTGTAAATTATATGTCCTAGGTACCAAGTTCATAACCTATACTGTGCATTCTAAAAAGAAGTTTACAATGTTATAGGACTCAACTGGTTTCACAAAACCAAATTTTGAAATTCTAATTGCAGAGCTAGGGAGTGTCATCTGAAAGTCCTGATTAAAAGGATAGAAGAAACCCTACCATTTTATTTCCAATTAATTCATGTTCATTATAGTCTAAAATTGTGGTCTTTGATTTTACAAAATCTTTTCTCTCCTTTTTTTCCATTCTTGAATATCAAATACAAATTAACTTTGTAGTTATCTTTTGTATAATCTCAAAGAACCAGATTGACCATTTCAAACTGAGTTGTTTTTTTTTGACATGCTATACCTTGCATATCTTATATAAGGAATCTTGTCCATCTCCTCCTGTATCCTTAAAGTAGTCATGGGCTGGGAATGTCCGGTTAATATCTCGCGTGATAGCACTGTCCTGCGGCGACTCCTGTGGAAACATAAAGAAAGAGAAGGTTTAACAGTCAGTCATGTACATCTTTGTTTAGGTTTATACAACAAAGTTTTCTCCTTTACAAGCTTTAAAATGCGGCAGGGACATATATACACATATGCAAACCCAGAGTTACTTTTGTCTTTAGGGACCAAATACTCAAGCAAGCACAAAATCAAATATTGATGGGGGGGAAAACGATGGAAGTAAAACAACGCATTTCACTCTATATACCTCAGGTATACTCCCATCCCTGATGCAAGAAAGTACAGCTGGTGACTTTCTATTGGAAGAGGTAAAATGTGACATTCAAAATAGATTTCCCACAGGAAAATACTCAACCTAATCTCAAAAGGAAATGAAGTGCTCCTGTCGAAAAAAAAAACCAAAAAAAAAACTGAAACAAAAATTGCTGCTTTAATTGTTCCTACCACATGAAGCCCATGTGCCAGGTTCTCAAATGGAAAAGAGAAGTCCCTTGATTGGGGTTTATGCTGTGGCATAAATATGCACACAGCAGCCTACTCAGTATGAAACTATTACCGTAGTCCACAAATGCCAAGGGATTCAAACAGGCTACAGGAAAAAAAAAAACTGTTTCCTCTTTAGTAATGAGTTAATAACTAAAACCCAACAAATGCCAATAATGTCAAAAATCCTTCATGAAACATACCAAGAATCCAGCTATTTCTAGTATCTTCCCCTTGTTAAACTTTATTTGCTCACATGCTAAATAAGAACTGGAACATATAAACATGACTTATTTTAACAATGCATTGTCTTCATAGCTAAGACAATAGCCTGATACTCCCATTTCAAGATGAAAAATGGAAGTGATATTCCTCTTTTGTCCGGTTATGTTCTCTAGCCTTTGGGGTAATTATGTTCCCAAAGTCATAAGTACTTCACAGTTGTGGGATTTGAACTAACTTTAAAGCTTATGCTCCTTCTTAACCAGTAAACTATGAGGCCTATCTAGAGAAAATCCAGCCACAAATGTCTTGTTTTTCATATTACATGGCTGGATACTTTCTGGACAGTCTTTATAGTTAAACCTTCGAAAACACTGATAAAATGATTATCGAAGAGCCTTAATGGCATATATTCCTGCTAGTTTTTAATACAAAGGAACAAAAATCCAAGGTGAGGCCCAAGATTACAGCAGCTACTGCCTGCCTATTGGCAGCTTCCAGGGTACAGCACTTGGTGAGAGAACAGCTAAGGGTGGGCAGTGTCTCCCTGAATTGAGAATAGAGAGCAGAATTCAAGTAGAGCAAGGTGGCTAGAATTTGTAGGTTAGGATACTGGAGAGGAAAAACTAAACAGAGGGAGCTATAGAGTTATTTAGAAGGGTCTGTATGAATCATAAAAAAATGATAAACTGCACTTTATCAAAATTCAAAAAGTTTATTCAAAAGCCACTGTTAAAAACATGAAAATGCAATCCACAACCAGGACAAAACACCTATAAAATCTATATGATAATGGAGTTATATCCAGAATATAACTCTTAAAAGTAATAAGAAGATAAATAACTGACTCTAAAAAGGGGATGAGTAGGGGGATGCTGGGATAGCTCAGCAATTGAGTGCCTGCCTGTCTTGCAATCACGAGGTCTGGGTTTTGATTCCTGGCCCTGGCCTGGAATCCCACACACTGAACTGTGGTGCAACTGGTAACCACCGGGTTGGCTCACTAGCTATCACCCTGCGCAGCCCCATAACCACCAGCATAGAATGAAACCATGTCACAACTAATGATGTACAACTATGGAGAGTGCTCTGCTCCCAGTTCTCTCAAAACAATAAAATAATTTTTAAAAAGGGGGGGAGTGGAACAGGGAGATGTTAAAACACTGAATACATACTCCACAAAAGAAGCTCTATAGATGGCAAATAAGCAGATGAAAAAATGTCAACATCATTAGTCATCAGGGAAGTATAAATTAAAACTACAGTGAGATTCCACTACATACCGAAGGCATCAAGTGTTGGCAAAGGGTGTGATACAACTGGAATTCCCATACATTGCTGGTGGGAATGCAAAATGGTACACAGATACTTTGAAAGTTCACATGCTGAATTTTTGATGCCTTCAAGAATGATAATAAATCCAGAGGTCCATGTGAACCATTTGCTTAAAATATTCAGTCTTAGGAAATATGCTGAAGAGATTGGGAACAAACCCATTAGACTTGCCAAAGGCCAAGCTGTACAAAAATGATCCAGAAACTCTAACAATGACAAATTTAGTAAATTCCTATCATAATAATGACATCATTAAGTTTGGAAATATTCTGAAAACAAATCACAACATTATGGATGATTCCTTCCTAAGAGAACATAGCAAAGAGTTTTGCAAAACATCCAAACTCAAGTGCTTGTAAAATTAAGGTTTATACAACAATACATAAACCTTTTATTTCTGAGAAGTTAATACAGATATAGCTGCTATGGGGAACTTGCTGGGAAAGCACATACTGGATAAAACTATTTATGGCCAGATTAAGTTAACCATATACATCCTCTCAACCACACTGTAGTTGCTAAAATGGCTTAACAAACAAGCTTTTACAACTGTACTTAAGGCAATTGTGCAGAGATGTAAACTTAAAAGAACATAGGATGGCCAAACTAATGTCAGTTGATATGTCCTGAAAATTATTAAATTTATGAAAGAAATAGGTTTTTGGGGTTTTTTGGGGGGGAGGGGATCAGCTAGTTTTATGTTTTGGCTTCATTTATTACAAGAGAAACAGCTTTAATTTCAAAAATAAAACTAAAATGCCATATTATTATGCAGTATTTATATCTTGGAAATTCTTTCTAAGAGTCAGACAGCAAGTATTTTTGGCTTTGCAGGCCACTCAAATTATTCAACTCTCCCCTTGTAGAACAAAAGTAGTCACAGACAATATGTAACTGAATAAGGATTTCTGTATTCTTTTTTTTTTTTTTTTTTATCTTTTCACATTTATAGAGAGAAATTATCTTTTTGTCTTCAGTGCATATTTATTTCTATTTTACTTTTGACAGATAGAGAGAGAGACAGAGACAGAGACAGTTAGAGAACCGAACTGTGGGAGCTCCCCAGTTCAGCATGTGGGTCCTGCCTGGGCCGGAGCCGGGATTCGATCCTCGGTCCTCGTGGCCTCAAAGCGAGCGCTCAACCCGCTGAGCCGTCCCGGCTTTCCCGGATTTCTGTATTCTAATAAAACTTTATTTATAAAAACAGGAAACTTGCTGAATTTGGCCCACAGCAGTTCCAAGTCCTTCTTTAAATATATCACAACACAGTAATTTGTTGTGGGCAACATGACTAAAGAGAGGATTTCTGTAATAATTTTAAATATACTGACATGCTGCTTCTGATTAATTTCATACATATTTTAAATGCAGAAATTATTTCACAAATAAGCTATAGTAACTTGAAACATATTCTTTTGGTAACACATGCCTTTTTCATGTAATAAGTTAAAAATGTTTGCTACATTTTACATGAGTGAGTTCTCAGTCTGTATACAGTATTTCTGTATCTCCTATGTAGCAAAGGTTTAAGTGAAAACCTACAATTATAACAATATTATACACTGTCCTTTATATTTCAAACAGCAATACTAACAGTATATATAGCTCAGATATTATAAACATATACAATGAAGCATATTAGACTGGCTAAAATAAAAAAACAGTACCAAATGTTGGTGAGGATATGAAACAAGTGGAACTCTCAATTCATTGCTAATGAAGGTGTAAAATGATATAGCCACTTTGATGAATTACAGGGAAGTTTCTTATAAAGTTAAATGCACATCTATCCAGACTAAGCAATTCCACTCCTAAGTATTTCAGGAGAAATGAAAACATATGTTCGAAAGAATCAAAACATGTACAAGAACGCTCATAATAACTTTATTTGCAATAGTCAAAAACTAGAATCCCCAAATTGTCTTTCAACATAGAATAGAACAGAAAACACACATACATTACTAGAAATAATTTAACTAAAAATTACCCTCTAAAATGTCAGCTCTGGGAAGCCGGGATGGCTCAGTGGGTTAAGTGCTCACTTTGCAGTCCTGAGGACCGAGGATCGAATCCCGGCCCCAGCCCGTGTGGACCCATATGCTGAACTGGGGAGTTCCCCCAGTTCAGTTCTCACTGGGGAGAAACCCCAGCCCAGTTCCTGCCATGTGCAGCCCCACGCTCACCTGTGGAATGAAACTATGTGGAAAAACCAATGATGTGCAACTGTGGAGATTGTTCTGGACCCTCCCCCTTCTCTCTGTCTGTCTCTGTATCTCTCTCTCTGTCAAAAACAATGAAAATAAATCTTTAAAATGTCAGCTCTTTTTAAATTTATTCATCAAACAAATACTAAGAATTAACACCTATGTTAAAATCCAAGTATTTTTTATTTTCTCTTCCCACACTCCTGCCAAATGGGACTTGCCCAAACATAACCCAACATTAATGATATCTCTTATTACATTTTAAAAGGAAATTTCAAACTTTTTGTTTTCTTAGTATAATAAATTTTTTTTTGCTTCTTACAGTAATACTGGGGGACTATAAGAAAAAATAAAGATAATTTCACAACTCAGAAATAATGAACTGTTAGGTGGGCATGCCTAACTTTTTATATAATTATCTTTAGGAGTTTATACTGCTTTGAAAATTAATTTTTACTAACTGTAAAATGTTGTGAACATCTTTTCATGTTATTTGACAGTTATCCTATCATTCTTAATACACAGTAACCTGTCACACGGCTATACACCATAACTTACCATGCCAAATCCCTGACTCTAGAATAGTCAGGCTGTTTGATTTCTTTTGCTATGTGTATAAAAAAGGCTATAAAGTAGAGCCATGATTCCTAAGGGAGAGGAGATGGTTTCCACAATCACTCTATTCCTTCCCAATGATCCAGTATAACTTCTGTGTTTTGGATTTTGAGTTATATTACCAATTTGTCCTGCAGAAAATTTGCACCGGTTTAGATACCATGTTGGTAGAATCCTTATAGCAATTATCCTGGTGACTTGCAACAGTCATTTATGTACTTGTCATGTCCTCCTTCTTTCTAGTTTATATATAACTAAAAATTGTATTTAAAGCTGCAAAGAACTGCATATAAAGTTTGACTCCATCTCATTCTAACTCCTATGTACTTTTTGCTGAACTCACATGCTAATAAAAAAGGCACTGCTGTACATATATTTCCTTGCTCTGTCAGTTGAGAGGTGCTAGAAGCAGTAACACCCAGGAGTGATGAGCACACCTAGTGCCTTGGTTTTTTTTTTTTTTTTTTTTTTTTTTTTTTTTTTTTTTTTTTTTTTTTTTTTTTTTTTTTTT
>PVKE010011844.1:0-15397 GCA_004027555.1 Craseonycteris thonglongyai | reverse complement strand
TGCCTTGGTTTTTAATACAATTTACAAATAAAAGGAACCAGGGCTTCTTAGAGAAATGGCTGATTCTAGGACTAGGGTAAGAAATATATAAGATGAACCTGGCACATCTAGAATTGGCAGAGAGTAAGAAAAGTGCTCCCCAACACCCTCACCACAAAGAAAATAAACCCACAACAATTGGAGTACATCAAAGGGACACAAGAGCCAAGTGAAGGAGTTCCTAATGGCCAAAGCTGGAAAAATTTGAGCAACAAAATAAATGAGTAGGACTGGATTGTAAAGTATAAAACAGGAGAAGCCGGGATGGCTCAGTGGGTTAAGTGCTCACTTTGCAGCGCCGGGGACCGGGGACCGGGGATCGAATCCTGGCCCCGGCCCATGCGGAACCATATGCTGGACTGGGACCTCCCCCAGTTCAGTTCTCTCTCTGTCTCTGTATCTCTCTCTCTCTGTCAAAAATAAAAATAAATAAATTTTAAAAAATAATAAAAAAAAATTTTTAAGTATAAAACAAGTATCTGTGAGTCCATACTTACATAAATGACTGACTAAATAATAAACGAATGGGGGAAAGGAGACAAATCCCTCATGCAGAAGCAGCCTAGGTAACTTATGTACACACCCTGCTCTCATGGATGGAGCCCATTCGTGTGTGGGCTGTGCACAGTGACTTCCTTTGGAAGAATACAATATGGGAAGAGGAAAAAGAGTAACTTAACAGTGGAGAAACCTGACAAACAGGACCTCGGACAGATCATCAAAGTCAACTTCGGAGTAAGTCATGCAGACAGTATATACCACCCTTGATACGAGGTGATGAAAATAGTACTTTATGTATGTTCTTCTTCTCCAAAACTCATAAACCTCATGTGAAAAACCTCAGACAGATTCCATTTGAGGGGTATTCTACAAATTACCTGACCAGCCTTCCTTAAAACTGTCAGTCATCAAAAACAAGGAAAGTCTAAGCAACTGTTATAATCAAAAGGAGTCCAAGGAGACATGAGGACTATGCAGTATCCTGGATGGTATGCAAAAAAGAAAAAGGACATTAGGTAACAACAAAGAAATCTAAAAAAAGTTCTGACTTCTGTTAATAATAATGTATCAATATTGGTTCATTAATTATCCTGGATGGTATGCAAAAAAGAAAAAGGACATTAGGTAACAACAAAGAAATCTAAAAAAAGTTCTGACTTCTGTTAATAATGTATCAATATTGGTTCATTAATTATAACAGATGTAGCATATCAATGTAAAAAGTTAATAGGGGAAACAGTTACAAGGTATATGTACTCTGTACTATATTCATAATAATTCTTTCTATAAATCTAAAACTGTTCTTAAAAATTAGTTTATTAAGAGAAAACTTTTAATAAACTATACAGAAATTTAGGCTCAATGAGGTTAAGCCACCCAAGTTCACATACCAGTAATGATTTATACTTATTAGGCAATCAATAAAATGCTGAACTAAATTTGTAGAATGCAGCTGGTGAAATGAATATTGTGGGTATAAGCCCAATACAAATCAAAAGTAGGTTCTATTCATGTGACTGATTTCTAGATGATTTCTTTCTTGGTCCCAATTCTTAAGCTCTTTTAGTGCACATGATAAAGCAATAGTGAGGCTTTGTTACTTTTTAAAATTTTAAGGCTCTTCTAATAATTTGTGCAGAAAAAATCTAAGGAAATGATCATGTTTATGCTGTTTTCTTTCCCCTATCTTGGTCTTGAAAGTCATCCACTTGCTCAAATCACAGTGGTACCATATACTGTAATTTCTCTGGATGACTATTTTTATACCTTACTGTGAGAATTGGCCCACTGGGTAACTTCTCATGATTAACAAGGTACTGGGAACTGGCGGAAACCCTTTGAATACACACCCTTTGTAAACTTAAGTTGAAAAATAGAAAGCTATGAATGGCAGGAAGAAAAAGAAAGTACCCAAACAAAGAAAATGCAGTGGAAGGCTGCCATGAGAAATAACGAACATTGGGAAGATTATTATTTCCAAGTAGCTTACTGCCTAAGAAAAAGTTAGATCTTCTTAAATCTATACTGGAATGTTATACATGATTTCTCTAAAGCCATCACATAATAATTAAAAAAATAAATAAATAAAACAGAAATACCACCAAAACCCCGCTCTAATCCATTATACCATATCCTATCTTTAACATATGCTTCATAGAAATAAAATAATCTTTTGGTTACATTTTGCTCTTAAAAAGTTAGCTACAGCTTGTCAGAGTAATTTCAAAAAATTCACTTAGGGGAAGCTGGGATGGCTCAGCGGGTTAAGCGCTCGCTTTACAGCCTTGGGGACCAAGGATTGAATTCCGGCCAGGCCTGTGTGGACCCATATGCCGAACTGGGGTGTACTTCCCATGCGGGCGGCCCCAGTTCAGTTCTTGCCCCCTGGTTTTGTAAAGAGCTTTTCCATTTCAAGGCAATCAAATAACTATACCAACCCTCACTGGTACTAATCCTTATTTATTCTCATTTTGCCTTCCAATAAAGAAAACAATTTAGTCCAAACATGACAACTATGCACTATAATCAATGATCTTTATTACAAAAAGCAGACTCAGAAAGCAGGTTCCATAAATGTTTGTCAAGTAAGTGCCTATAACTTTCACATATACTTTAGCACTATATCAGCTGAACAGTTACGGTATATACTCATTATCTTGAATCTATAGCATACAAATGCAAGAGAAAATTTGATGACTTCTTGAAAAGATAGCTCTTTAATAATGTGCTGATATCACATTGTTTCAATCCAAATATGGCATTATAGTGCCCTTCTAAAAATAAACCTAAGTCCCATGTGATATGCAGCCTTTTAGCTATGTTCATTTCCTTTTAGGGCTCAAGTTTCCCACAGGAAAATTATTCAATGTTTGACCAAATCATGTATAGACAGATAAGGCATAAATGCTAACTGCACTGTCAACCTTTTCCTGCTTTGCTATTGTTGATTCACCTTCACAAAATTCATCATGGAGAGACCCAAGGAGCAGAAATACTCAAGAACTGCTACCTGACAAAAGTGAACATAAAGTTACCATTTTGAGTAAGAAGGTATTAAGGAAGGTAATTTATGAGTCAGCTAAACTAGAAGACACAAAATTATGATATACAAGTTATGTTTCAAATAAAAGTTTGTGATCATTGCAATGACTTACAAATACTTATTTCAATTGTATTTTTATATTATTGAGCAAAATTGCATATCATATGGCCTCAGTACAGCTTAATACAAACTACACTGTTTGACTTATTTGCTTAAAGATTTTATAAAACATTATAAGCTAAAAATAAAATCTTCTCAAAATCACTCATACCAAACACACGTGAATGATCAAAACCTATATTCCTCAAGCTATATTTTTATATGACCAAATCAAATTATAATTTTTAAGAAAATGTTTTATAGTGTTTAAAATACTGTTTTGCTTTAAAAAGTTAGTTTCTTCTGAAAATAAGTCTTAAGTCAGAGATTTAAGTGTACCTAATTAAATAGAATCAAATCCCTTTAGCATTTGCTCCACACAAGGTAGCTTCAATTTATCTTTTTGACCTTACTCTCCATTATACAACTTGAAACCTCTGCTTCATCCATGCTGCCCTATTTACAAGAAAGATAAGAGGCACCAGCTAACATGTACTGAATGCTTGTGAAACAACAATTCTATTTTTTCCCTAATACCACTCATTTTTAATGTTAAAGTGATACCTCTTTATTTTACTACTTCACTCCCAAATTTCTTTCCTACCTCTAATTCTTTCTGTAAGACCATGCCTTATTCCTTGTTGAAGTACACCTAAAAATATGTATCTTAATGTCTGAGAATTATATGGGACACTAATTTCCTGCAGAAAGACTATCTATAAAATTAGGACAAAATACATAAAACATTCATATCTCCATAAAGCAAACCATCAAGGCAGAACTTGAGAGGTTTGTGATCCCAGAGAGAAGGAAGCCCACCAAGCTGATCCATCCACATTCACCCAGGGCCTTTCCTCTCAGGACATATATGCCAATTTGCAGCAGACGCTAGGAGTCACTGGGAGACTCTGACCTTTAGGTGTGACAAAGAAGTAACAGCAGCAATCTTTTACTGAGCTTCTATGATGCCACTGTGCACAATTCTACGTACTTAAGATGTGACAGGATCTAATTTTCACAGTAACTCCAACAAAGAGGTACACCATTTTACAAAGTAAAAAACTAAGGGCTAGAGATTCCAAAATACATACTCCTTTCACTACCTTCCTCTTTATCTCAGAAAGTGACCCAAGAGTATACTTGTAAAGTAATCACAGTACCTAACAATGTAAAGAGCTTTGCTATTAGTGTAACATGAATCTGATCTTGAACCAACTTCTATGTTGGCATCATCTTTACTTAAAGATGAGTATCCTTCTGAAGTTCAGACAGAATAACATTACCTAATAAACTGCCAGAAGTAGGGCCTAATTTTGTTTTAATTTTATTTCCAGTGCTCTGTAGGCTATAATACACATCCTCAGTGCAGTAGTGTTAACAATACATGATGTTATCATAGTCTAAGTAGGAATAGTTTTTGATCCTTACAAGTATCATGTCATGAAGGAGAACTTTTAAAAATGAGTAAGTTTTTTGAGTCAGATTCTGCTCCCCAGAAGCAATGAAGACAGAGACCCACAAATGCTTTTTTTTCCCTTGCTATAAATAAATGGCTTTGGCAATGGGGGTTTCCCCAGTCTTTCTGGAAGAAATGTCAGAAATAAATCATGCTGTTCCATGCTATAACTTGTTTTTCTCCTAAAATACTGTCTTAGAATTCAATTTCACAAGTATTTGTTGAAGGCTATTAGACAGATACTTTAGTTTTACTTTAAAGATTCTTACTTTGGTGTTCTGTTTTTGTTCAAAACCAACACAATCTTTTGGTAACAAACCAATAAATCTATCATTAAGTGACTACAGTCATGCTAATTTAACATAAAGATGTGCTTTTTACTTTGCAAAGGGCTTTCTCACATCATACATTATTTGATAATTGTAAGTTACTTTATTGCGGTATTTTGTCTATTGATCCTTTGGGTTTCATTAATCCTATACAGCTGGATACTTATGTCTATCTCATTTAAAGAGCAGGAGGGAGATAAGACTATAGAAATCCTACTCTACCCAAGCTTAGCCCATCTCAGATAGTACTTTATAAGGAAACTGATCTAACACACATCTCCTGACCTATGAATACCACACAGTTCTTTGCATTCCTCTCACTTCTTAATGCATGGTCTTATATTTTAGATACTTATATACCGGTACACCCATACACATTACACACACACACATTTGCTTTCATGTATTTCTTCCTGTGATGTCAAATAAGATGCTTTCTAGTATCTGCTATCTTCTTTTGGTTAAAAAAAAAAAAATTTTTTTTTAATCTAAAAAGATCCAAATAGATACCTAATGAGGCATAGTGACATGCCAGATTAGGAATCAAAAAGGTCTTATAGGGATACCAAGATAGCTCAACAGGTTGACAACTTGCCTTGCAACCATGAGGTCTGGAGATAGAATCCCAGCCCCAGCCTGTACAAACCCATATGCTGAACTGCAGCACAACTGCTGGGATAGCAGCGAAGGTTCTTGCCTCCCATTCAGGAGGCCTCCAATTTGGTTCCTGCCCTGAATGGCCCCATGTCCACCTGTGCAGGATTAAACTATGTCACAGCTGGTGATGTGCAACCGTGAAGACTGCTCTGGGCCCTCTCCACTTCTCCCTCTCTCACCTCCTCTGAAATAATAAAATAAATCTTAAAAAAATAATGTCTTATAACCCCCAAATTCAGTTTCCACAATTGTAAAAGAGAAATAATATCCCTTTTACTGGTCTTCCTAGGAGAATAAAATGAGATGATGAATAGGAAACTGCTCTGTATAGGGCTATAAGTAATAAAGTGCTATTATGCCCTCATTTTCTACTTCAGTAATATGTTGTAATCTATTCCTCCTGGTTTCCTTCTACTTCTGCTAAAATTTATTTGCATTTTATTAATTGTAGACTATACTTCACATAAAAAAAACATACACCTATGTAGTTGTAAAGGTCAAGCAGTACAAAATTAATTTAACCATGAAAAACAGCAGAACTCATACTCTTCCGTCCATGCTCCCTGCTCTAGAGGTAAACATTTTAACTTTTTAGCTGTTTTTTCTTCATATTTCTGAACAAAATGCTTAAACTGGTTTTGTTTTTTCTTCTTCAGACTTTCTAGTATGAGAGATGATACCATAGCTCTATTACAGTCCCCAATCTCAATGCCCCCCTATACACATACTTGCCTTCCTCATGACTCTTAACATAATTTTGCTACAATTTTTAGTTAAAACAATATTCTTCATAACTGAATCGCAGTGTATATCATAATTAGATTTCCCATTTTTATTTTTCATTTTTTCCTGAAGTTACTAATTGCTTATTTTTCCCCCTTTCCCTCCGTATTCTAATCAATTCTTCCCCTACAAACATGACAGAATTGTAAACTCCTCCCAATTATTTTTTCCTAAAGATGACTCTAAGTGCCCTCCTAGCTTGTGTGTCAGTTCAGAATAGATGCGTTCTAAGGCAGATGCACATCTGACTTCCTAGGCCTGCCTTCCCCATTGCTGGGGAAATTCTCTTCATCGCCCTCCTGTGCTGCAGTCCCTGTTTCCTGGGTTCCTTATCTTCCTCTTTCTTGATTTCATCCCTCATTTTGTGGAAACATATCCTTCAGTAACTTCCTGAGAAAGTATGTAAGACAATTAAATATTTTGAGACCTCAAAATGAATTTATTTTACCCTCACAGTTGAATAAAAAAGTTTGGGCAGAAAATTCTAGGTTAAAAATTACTGTACAAAATTTTGAATTTATTCCTCATCATCTTGCTTTAATGAGGTAGAAAGTACAAGCTATTCAGGTCCCTGTACTCATTAATATGTTTCTATTCTCCCCTCCCTACTCCAGATCAAGAAGCTTTTAGGATTTTTCTCTATCTACAGTGCTGTGAAATATTATGATTTGTTGCCAAAATCTTTTTATTACGCTGGTCCTTTACATTATAGAAACTCATATCTTCAGTTTGGAAACTTTTTCTTGTAATATTTCTTTGAGAAGTTCCTCCTTTCTTTTTCTTTACTCTGTTTCTGAAAATCATGCTACTTGGGTATTGGGCTTCCTTGACTGAGCCTCTAATTGTCTTGTTTTTTACCTACTTTACTGTCTTTTGTTTTACTACGTGGCCTACTTCAATTTTATCTTCTCACTTTTCTGATTTTAAAACATGTCTGATTATACTTTAAATATCAAGAGCTATTTCTTATTATCTTTCTGTTTTATTTTATGTTATGACATCCCATTCTCTTAATGGATACAAATCTCTGAAAATGTTACAGCTGGATTTCTATTTTTTGAAGTTTTCTGTGATTTGCATTGTTTCCTCTTATATCTTTTTTTTCTGGGCTCTGTATTTTATGTGAGAAGACTGTCTCAAAAGACCCGTGATCTCTGGCTTACTGTTAATATTACAAGGAGTAAAAAACTACTTAGTAACAGTAACCTAGATTTTCTGATTATCAGGCTCAAAGTTCATTTTAATTATATTGTGATGCCTTTTTGTCTCCCAAGTTGTGAAGAAGAGCAAAATGACTTATTTTCAGCATGAGAAATGTCTAGAATATTTCCAGGGTCTGCAAAATATATTAATAACATATACATTTAATACATAATATTTAGTTTTTCTTCAACCTGAAATGGAAAAATCTTGCAAAAATCAACACAACTAATTTAAGATTTTTTAAAAACTCATAGTGCCATACTTCTTCCATCCTTACACTTTCCAAAATCTGCGCATATAACAATTATAGTTTGCCAATAATTGAACAGATCTCGTATCACATAAAAACACATAGTCAGTAAAATTAAAATATTTCCTATAAAACCACTGTGTAAAATTTTAAATCAAACCTGAAAAGCTTAGAAAGCTCCCAGAAACCACTCTATTACCTGAGAATCTGTAACCCTGTTACTTTATTTTCAAGTTCAAAGAGGTGAACAACGCATTTATTACAAAATTCAAGTTTTCCCACTCCTTAAAATCCTTTAAAAATTATTCAAGTAAAAAGAAAAAAGCCATTAAAAAAGGCTCAAAAAGAAATTTATCCAACAATAAAGCTTAAAGAAAACCCTTTCCAAAATGAAATTTAGGGTGAGTCAAAAGGTCCATAACAAATTCAAATATCCATTCTGGTATAAGATAGTTCTTTCATTCAAGTGGAGCACTTGTTTCTTTGTAATTGCTTTTCTGCTCTAAGAGGAAAAAAGTACACCTTCAGGGAAATAAATCATTGTATAAAAACACAATTAATATATAAATATAACAATTAGTATACTTATTTTAAAATATACTATGAAACAATTTCAACACGGTCACCAAAAGCTTATACTTCTTCTGATATCAGTTATATACCATATAAAGTTAAATGTGCCGTCCTGCCAAAGGCCAAAGTAACTGAATCTAAAAATATGCTTTTTTTTCATTCTGAACTAGTCAGATTGGTATTTAACCCAAACGTCATCAAATGTTGCATTAAATATGCCAGTACGAAAAAGGTTACTTAAATACAAACTTCCCACATGTATCACACTGAAACGGCCCTAGCTACAGAAGATTGTGATTTGCATATAAGCATGTCCTCTTCCCCAACACACACACACACACACACACACACACACAAACCCACACACGACTATACAACACATACAGAAAAATAAAAATATATACAAAGACAATGAACGTGACAATAGAATCGATAGCTGGAAGAAACCTTAGAGTTTATATAGTTCAATGAAGACAAGATAAACTGGAAAGATATCTGATATTAAGCAAGTGTCAGTTGGCAAGGGGGTGGTGAACTTTATTTTTCTTTAAATTACTATCTCTACTTAGTTTCTATTTTAGTTTTAGACTGAAACACTGATAAGAGATTCAGATGCAAAAAATATGTCCAATAACATCTAAATTTGATTAGGACAAAAATGTAAAAATCTATTAACACAAGTTCTTATTAAAGAACTGTCTTTCCAGTTACAAAAAGACCAGCTTGATTGGCCATTTCCAGGAAATTAAACAGAAATTTTCTCTTTCCCATTCTCACAAGATGGAACCCTACTGGAGGAAAAAATTAAAAGTGCTAGTCCCCCAAAAGTAAATCTACTGATTTCCTATTAAAATTAAATCTTTAAGATTTGCATTTGCTGAACTAAAATTTCTCAAGCAAACCTCAAATGTGAACAGGTTACATTCTCCAACATACATGAAAAAGAAATTGCCACTTAAATAAAAGGGAAACGTATACAACTATTTCTAAGAATCCAACAGTTCCCACTTGAAACAGCAATTAAAGATATCCCTAACATAACTTGGGATTTCAAAATGAATTCTAAACTTTCAAACAGCTTAAAATCAAATTTTCTAATACCAAATATAAAGAGCAAGCACATTTTGGGAAAAAACTCAGAATCTTATGTTTAAATTATATATATAACTTATTCAACTTTAAGTTTAAATAGAACACATTTGAGGTTGAAATCAAATCACTATCTAAAACCTAAAATTCCAAAGTTGCCCTTTATTTTAAAAGGGGTAGAAAGCTTTTTAAAAATCATGATAGAAAACCAATGCATATATGCCTATTTTATAAATATCCATGTCCTTTCTTGGATTCAAAACCCCATGTTCACCCACATCCCTTGGGTTTCTTTCATCTCACTGAACATCATTGTCTTACTCAGATTACAATATTTAGCCAAAGGTAGAGATCACAGAAGTCCCCTGAAGACTTTCAAAACATTAAAACCAGCTAAAAAGTAGAGAAAATACTCTCATGCCTGGAGCTGCTGGGAAATCCTTCTCTCCTTTTAGAAAAACAAACCTCTAGCTCGAAAGATAATCACTTTTAAGAACAAAACAGCACTACTACAAATACACAGCATTCTCAATAATTCTAAAGAATAAATAACAAATTCCTATAGATTTACTATTAAGGAAAGAACTATATCCCAAAGGATATTTTTCTAGAAAGAGAATAGCAATAAAAGAGACATAGATAAATCAGAATTTCTCCTTTTCTCATCCTAATGTGGATTCCTTAACACTAACTAAAATAATGCTTTTAAAAGGAATTAGTTGCTATTTTATTAGTTGATTCCACTTAACCACAAAAGAACATCTCTACCTCCTTCTATTTTAAAAATGAAGTAGTTAAGTGTACATTTTGCTGTGAAAAAGAACTAACTCATTTCAAATATTCTCAATACACACATATATACACAAAAGAATGGGCAAATATATTGCAACAGAATCACTTTCTATGCATACATTTCTTTAGATCTCCATGAAGCATAGCACAAAAAGTAGGTCATTTTTTCATAAATGGTTTACTATTTGACTCTACTTTTGCATAATGGCTCATTGCAAAATTCTAAAATTAATGTTTAAGTACCCACATTATTCACTGTATTGAGAATTCTCTCAAGAGAATAAGACATAAAACATGGTTTCCTAAATGAGTATTAAATTTTTCAGTGTAGACTTTGGCATACATAAACAAAATTTTAAAGCCCTGTTAATTCATCACTGTATTTTAATATTCCCTGTTAAATCAATTGCATATAAAGTCCAAACAATTGGTAAGAACCCAGAAAAGCAACAAGAAAACGGTAATTTTTTTAAATGCTGATGCTTTTCATACCGAGGTTCAGTCATACCAGTTAAAGAGAAGTGTTAGATATGGCTTTATTCATTTTAAGTCTGAGAACTAGTCATTCCCATGACATTACAAAAATTAGAACCAAGAGCAATTCTCTTCATGGTCCTGATTCTTCTGATTCAAAGTACTTTTTAGAAAATCATTTCTGCAAACTTAGAAGGACTTTTGGATGGATCATTTCTTTGCTATTACTTAGAGTCAATTATTTTGTTCTAGATTTTCCAGTGAACAATACAAAGAGATAAAGAAAAGACACTCTCTCTCTCTCTCCACCCCCTACCCACCCAATATCTGAACCACTTCAGACATGGCATCCATTAAGGGGGCCTTTGTTCCTAACTGTGTAAGGGTCCTTAGCTACGGTCTGACTTGCACAAGAACACATAGTCCCTGAGAGGCGTTTTAGTCCCCTCTGGAAGACACTGTTGGAGAGACTATAAATGACACAGTTGCAGAAACTGTTACTAATAGCAAGCCAGGTGGTCAAGAAGGATGTGAGGCGGTTGCTGTGGCCAGTGGAGCTCTCCAACAAGAAGTAGATGATATATGGCAACCAGAGTATGTAAAACACACTAGTGATCCGGAAGAGGACCATGGCATAGCGCTTATCAGGGCAGGTCTGCACCTCCCCAGTCTCCTCGCTCTGGCTGCTGAACCGGGTTTGCCTTTCGCTTATTTCCTTTGTGTGTTGTTGGCAGATGCGGAAGATGTTGAAATAGGTGAAGCACACAACGAAGGCTGCTGGAGCATATAACATCATCACGATGAACAGGGTGAAGTAGAGGTTGGTGTGCCAGGCCTCAGCACACCACTGAAACACATCTCCATGGTATCCAGGTTTGCCCCAGTGGAAAAAGGCAGGCAGGAAGACCAGGGCAGAATATAGCCAAATCAGGAAAATACATAGGCGTAATCTCCAAGGTGTAACCAAGGTGCTATAGGTTAAAGGTTTAGTGATGGCAATATATCTATCAATGCTGATACAGGCCAGAGAAGTCATGGAGACACTCTTCAGAACAGACACTACAAAACCAAACACCTGGCAAGTCAAGGACTCCTCTACTGGAAGGGGATAGTGGAGGAGTGAGAAGGAAGGGACCAGGCAACTGACCCCAACCAAGAGGTCAGCATATGCCATAGTCTGGATAAAATAACTTGTAGTGTGGTGGTTTAACAAAGGTGCACAGTGAAATACAAAAATCACGATGATGTTGCCAGAAATAATTAATACAGTTAGAAAGACAATTATCAGTACTTCCAAAAGGCAAAAATTGACAGTTTCTAAATAGCTAAATTCCAAGAGACAAAAAGGGCGGCTGCTCTGATTCCCATCCCAGGTGGAGTTCATCTTCAGCTCAGGAGTGATCTCTCACTTCATGCCGCCGCTGGGCTGCTGCCAACCGTTCAAAGGACCAGCTGCTGTCATTGCGGTCAGCTTTCTGTGTGTGTAATAATGCCCCAGGCTCACGGTGCTGCTGCTCTGGTGCTCTGCCCGCAGAGCAATCCCCCTTTAAATCTTCGGAAAAGGGAGGGCCAGCGGCAGCTGTATGGCCAGTCCCAGGTGCTGCCATAGTATCAACTTTACCACACACATAGTGCCAGGGAAGTAAGGCAAATTCTGGGTACAATGTCTTCAGACCAATGAGGGGAGGGGGTTAGGGGCAGAGGAGAAGGGAGGAAGATTAGGAGCTTCAGCAGTAATGAGTCTCCTCTGAACAGCTGATAGAAGAAAAGGAGAGAGCATTTTATATTTTGCATCCCAATGCCAATATCAAAGAATCTGGCTAGCTCAGGCTGCTATCACCTCTCCCACTCCATCCCACCCCACTCAGTACAACTATTCATGGCTACCCTCAGTGGCACCCCATATAACTGGTCCTTAACTCTACAGAGGAAGCCTTCGCAGCACCAGCAAGTTTTTGTGATCAACAAAAACAAAATCAATCACAGATCAATCTACCCCCATTTTCCTTTCATTGGAGCTTTTGGGGCAGAAATCTGCTCATTGCATTTCTGAAAACATTTTAGCATAATTACCACTAGTCAAATTAGCTAAAATAACTTATTTTCTTCATTGATTCCCATGTAATATTTTGCCTCTTTAAAAACATTTAAACAGAACTATCTGTCTAGCTCAATTTCAGAGTGTTACCTGTAATTCGGCATGCTGCAATCCAAACAAAAGCCACAAACCATCCTCAACAGAAAGCCTTGCAAAGCAGGAATGTGCCTCAGCCCCGTTTACTGCAGAAATGAGACACAGAGGGAGGGGATAAAGGAGTAGGAGGAGAAAAAGGGAGCCAAGGGGGCTTGGGAAAAGGAAGAAGCGGGGGAGGGGAAAGAAAATGCCTGTGCGTGCACACACTCAGTGTCCTTAGAAGCTCATTAGAATTCATCACAGAGCCACAATCCCCGATATTCAGACAGCATAGAAGGAAAATAACTTAATAAGCCTGCAGTGAGGTTCAAAAGCTGTTTCCTTGTCAGTCTGGAGTCCCCCTTTTAATACACGAACAGAATTCAGACTGCTAGTAAGGAGATAGGCTAGGAACTGGGATATACTGCCAGCCAGGAATTAGATTAAAACACACGGCCAGAGGGGTAACGGAGAGAGGAAATGCCTATTTTCTTGTAGGTAGTGTTTTCCCAAGGAACAAAGAGCGATGTTAACAATGCATGGCAACTGTGAAATCATAATTCAGCTGCACAAGAAATTCTAGCTAGAAGACTAGATAGTCAGCATTAATTTTTGCTCATGATCCACTGGTTCTTGCCAATTATTAAGATGACCAAAATAACAAAGTAAACTTAAAAACCAGTTTTTCAAGAGAAATATAAAGATAATCTCACCCATTCTGAAACTATAGAAAATAGTATACATAACAGACAGGAATTACATTGTTCTTGTATTTGACACTATCCTATACTTTTGGGATGCCATTTCTTGTTTCTAGTTTGCTGAGAAGCATTACACAAATATATGAACAAAAGATGGAAAAGTTAAGGTACCAATTACCACCAGGCTTAAAAAATTACAAAGTTTCATGGTACAAATTAGCCTTTGTATCTCAGATACACAATCTTGTGTGTCTACTTATCACAATGCAAACTGGGATAATACTGTGGCTCTTCTGGTAATGTCATAGATGATAATTTTCAGCTAATTAGAAAATGGGTATTTTTAGTATCTTTTTCTCCAGTTGTCAAAATGCTCAATTCATCCTTGTAAGTAAAGTTTCACCCAGCAGAGTATAAGAAAATAGACAAATGTTGGTACAGTAGACCCTCAGTTAATTAGCACCCAGGGGGATTGGTAGATGCCAGATAAATGTAGTATTATTTCTTCAATTTTTGCCTATTGCTTGAGTTCTAGTTAACGAAGAGTCTACTATACTTGTAAACATTCCAGAAGGTCTACATACCTGGGTGGAGATATATGGTATGTGATTCAACTTTCATTTTTTATTTGGTTCATACACATGCTTTCTCATTGTAGGTAAATGGCCACCCATAATCAGAATTCAATTAACTGCATTTTTAAATGTGAAGCACTGTAATTATTACACAAAGGCAAGAAACTCAAAAACCTATTGAGTACAGTAAGTTTGAGAGCCATATTTGACAAGTCTCACTGGAAAACACTGCAAAGTGTAGCATAGTAAAAAGACTCATGGCACAGAACACCCATCTGGTTCAAATCCTTAATATTTCTTAGATTCTCTTAGTCCTAGTTTCAACATCTCTAAAATGAGGGTCAAACTCCTTATTTCATGGGCTATTAAAAAATAAAAGAGATATTATATTCAAAGGGCTTAGCAATACTCAGTACATAGGAAGTATAGACTTATACTCCCTTTCTTCTCAGGTAATTAAAATAGCCTGTGTTCCTACCAATCATGTTGCATTTCTTAAGGCGGGATCCTCTGACTCCTAAAGGGCCTATCTTACTGTGACTGCTGAGTTATAAGGCACACATTTTGGATACTTTGCTGTCATTCGTTCCTCAAATACACTGAGACCATACCACTAACGATATGTGGAAAGAAGGAATGATGATATGGCACAAATAATTACTCTGCCTATGAGTATGTCTCCAGCCCTGACTTCACTCAGGAACTCCCCTTTCCATCTACAATTTGCCTGCCAGTCACACAACTTCCACCTGGACGTCCTGTAGAGACTTACTTTAACCATAGCACCCAAAATTAAAAATATTTTCCCCACCAAATAAGCCTCTCTTGTTTTATCCCAATATTTTTCCAGGCACTCAAAAATGAAAGTTAAGGCATCATCTTGATCATTCATTCTCTCCCTCAATGTACTGTTCTCAGTCACCAAGGCCTGGGAAACTATTTTACAAGAGTTGTCAAATTCACTTCCTCTTTTCACTTTTTAATGCCTTACTTTTGAGCCATCATTAAATATCATCTAGACTTCAAGTCTTATTCATCTTCTAATCTATTTTTGGCTGGTTAAATATCCAGTAGCACATAATTTATTATGGCACTTCATTGTTTAAGGTGAATCAATGGTTCCCTATTGCCTTTCCAATCTGATATCACTATTACATATCC